>BPLR01007815.1:0-57306 GCA_021605095.1 Caerostris extrusa
CATTTGCCAGTTATAATTTTCCAGTTTATCACCATGGTCTACACTTATGCATTGGAACCTCCAAGTAATTAGAATTCTAAATCAGCTCCTATAATAATCATGCTGGCATACCTTTCCAAGATATATGTCCCAACTAAATCGTGAGAAAATCTTTGACTAGCCGAATTTATTCATTTATGACTCACTTCACATTAAAATAAGCAAAAAGCAATCCCAGATTTCCATCGATATGTGTCTGCTTTAATGGGTTAAGAAGAATGGTTTCTGAAATTTCAGTCCTCCTAAAACAACGAGCTTCGCAAAGAACCATCTAATTAGTTTTAGTCAAGTCATTAAGTTAAAGCAATTTAATATATGAAGGATTTCTCATTTACGATGTGCATTTTTTTAAAAAAGGAAATCACAAACATCTCAAATCATTTGAAATAAATTATTCATCAATGGGAAAAACTTCAATTGCAGAGGGATGCCATTGCACAAGCCTGGAACAAGCTTGATAACATTATCGCCGCACCAAAAACGGCGCAGTGTTGCATAACAATATTTCACGGCTTTCTGAATATTTTGCGAACCGCCTTTATGCAGAGAATGCTGGCAAAATGGAGAATGGTTTTCGCCAAGGTTGCAATTCTAATTGATCGCATAAATCTGTTACATCTTAAGTAAAGAGTTGAACAGATAATGAAAGAGAAAGAATCATATATTTAAATGAAGAATACTTGAATCGGTTTCACTAAGTGGTGCCATCTTTTTTTCGTCTTTTTTAGAGATTTTATCTCTCTGGAAAAAATTAATCTAAACATATAAGCCCAACGTGATTGAAGAACTTATCTAATGAAGTGATGTCATTCCTCTTGTAAGAAATTGTAATTGTTAAAGTATACAACAGATCAAACCGATAACATTTATTTCGTTACGAATGAGTTCTTGACGGAAATAAAGGTAGGGTAACCGATTTAAATCAAAAAGTCATGAGAAATGAAGGTATGGCGAACGAATCTATAAGAGCCTAATAAATAGAGTTATAGACCATAGAAAAATGAAAACTGCAATCGAACATCAAGTGTTTCAATAGAAAAAAATAAAACAACGTAGTACATAACTATATTTGTTAAAATTAAAAATGAAAACTCATAAATAAATGTATCTAATCTTCCTTTCTATTATCCCTGTTTTAGTCTACAGCATAATTTGATTAGATGATTGGTGTTCTTTGAAGATTTTCTGATACATAAACACTGCTGTAGGTAGAAAAGAATTAAATATTTCCTGAAATGTTTATTGCTGATAATATTCAAGGAACACATGTTTGGATGAATGATTTTATGTTGTGCCATAATAAGGTTAGGTGATTCTAATGTTATATGAATGTACTTTCTGATTACTATTATATCGTCTTCTTAATCTTGAATTTTGTTATTATTTTATGTTACTACTTCGCGAAAGGAGGGCTTCAGAAGTCAAGACTCTGATTCCTAATCGAAGTCATGAATCTGATTTGAATTTGTTCATCATAAATGAAGATTTTAGATCCTTAATTCTGTAATATATCAAAGTTATATATGTAGTGAGAAATACTAAATTGAAATTAAGTATTATCTGTAATATTCATTACTTAAAGAAATCTAATATAAGTAACTGGAAATATATTTGGATAATTGATTCCATTAAGTACCACTATTAGGATCAGTGATACTAATGCAATATATATATTATGTTTTTCTATAACGTGTAGTCAATTTTTATGTCATTAGTAATCTATAAAATGAAGTATTTATTGAATCTGTTCATTGTGAAATCTAGTATTCTAACAGAAAACTTGAAGGACTAGTATACAAATGAGAAAGTCATGAGAAAATGAAGGTATGGCGACGACTGTATAAGAACCTAGTAGAGTTATAGGCTATAGAAAAATTGAAAACTGCAATCGAACGTAAAGTGTTTCAGTAGAAAAAAAAAATAAAACAACGCAGTACATAACTATATTTGTTAAAATTAAAAATTAAACTCATAAATAAATGTATCTATTCTTTTCTATTATCCTTATTTTACTCTACAGCATAATTTGATTAGATGTTTGGTGTTCTTTAATGATTTCCTGATACATTGTTAGTATACAAATGCTGATGTAGGAAGGGGCTAAATTTGAGTAATATATTTCATGAAATTTTCCTGAATAAAATAATGTTAATATATTCAGGGAGAATATGTTTGGACGAATGATTCTATATTGTACCACAATTATATTTAGGTATTTCTAAATTTGTTTGTTATATTGTTACTCTATTATATAATACACATAGTCAAATTTGTTATTATTTTTACTAGTGATTCGGAAAAGGGAATATTCATTTTGAATATAATCATTCTGAAATTATATTCACCTTGTAAAAGTAAATTTTGGATACATAAAAATTGCTGTGGTATGGAAAGAGCTAAATTTGAATAATATATTTCTTGAAATCTGTGTTAACTAAAAGGAATGATATATATTCGAGGGGAAAATATTTTATAGAAAGATTATATATTGTACCGTAATAAGGTTCGGTGGTTCTAATGTTATACGTTATGGGCGAGTTTTCATTTATTTACGATGCCTTAATCTTCGTCTAATTTATTACTATTATTTTGGTACTGCCTCAAAATGTATTCTATTTTAAAATATGTTTATTCTGATATCTGACATTGATGTTACAAAGAAAACTTTAGATTCTTGATTGTTTGATATACAAACATTACTATTGACCTGTATAGTATAATATCATATAATAACATGATGTTTCTTTTCCTGAATTTATTAAAACCTACGTTAAAAATGCCTTTTCTGAAACTTTCATTAATCAAAAGGAATTTTAAAATATTCAAGTAGAACGTTTGGCAGAATAGTTTTATGATCTACCATAATAAGGTTCAATGATTATAAAGTTTTATATTGTGAATGAGTTCTTTTTTCTTTATTACATCTTATTATTCATCTAACGTTTTTATTATTTTTTATTTATATCCATTAAATATGTTCAATCTAAAATCTGGCATTCACGTCACTAAAAATATTTAGATTCTACCGATGAGCTCTGCTGAAAGTAGAGAAGAATTTAAATTGAATAATATAATTACTGAAATATACATTAAATAAATTAATATTCATTTATGTGGGAATATGTTTCGATGAAGGATTTAATGGTTAGTGTTTGGTTAAATGGTTTGAATAGGTAAGTGTTCTTACGTAGTAATATATCCTAAAAAGCCTACTATTGGGAATCGAGAATAGGTGAATAGGACGCATCTAGAAATGCGCAACGAAATATTGAAACACTATGTTTGCTAATGTTTAGAAACTTGAGAAATGCGTTTAGTGTTCATCTATTTGATTTTCGTACTTTTGGATTTAATGTAAATCACTTTTATTTTTAGTGTTTGATAAAATAAGGAAAATAGAAAGAATTGGATCTACACAAAGCTGCTTCTCATCGATGCTTCTCTTGCTGCATGGATCATGACATGTCCGTTAAAAAGACCATGTAAGCAATTCTTTAAAATACTTTTAGATTTTGTTGAAAGATTAAAACAGGAAAACGATCCAGATTAAATTTAATTAAAAGGCTAACATTTAATTAATACAACATTATTTTACGGAATGTTTTCTATTTTATTGCAAATTGGAAAAGAATATCTTTTGTTAATACAGTGCTAGACAGCATAAAAAAATTCCTATCTACTTAATTTTTTATCCCTATCAATTGTTATGGCCAAAAACATGTTTTTATTTTAAATTCCATAAACATATATTGTAGCTAAATACTAAAATATACTGTAGTAATATACTGTAGTCATACTGTAAATGCTCAAGCCTGTCTGGATCCACAAATATTTGTAAACAAGTATTTTAGATATGAATATCAACAAAATCGATCAATAAAACCCATTTGATTAATTACTTTTTTTGCGATTGATTATTACAAAATTGAACCATATACAGAAAACAATTATTAAATTAATACTAATAAATAACATTATTACTATAATATAACATGCATAAATATGAACAATAATATGAAAAGCAAATAATTTACTATAATAAAAACTAAATAAAAATTGATTCGTCTTATAATATTGATTGGCTGAGTGTTTTAATATTCCACTAACTAAATGGAGAAATGAAGTCAACTGATTTTTTTGTTTGCCAGTTTTGTTCATATTCATATCTAAAAGCACTTGTTCAGTGAATCCAAATAGCTTTGCGCAATTTTAATTTATTATTTAGCTACAACATCTACTAGTATACAATGTTTATCAAGATTTTAAAATAAAACATTTTAGAAATAACTATCGTATAAATAAAAAAAAAAATAAATAAATGGATAGGGAATCTTCATATAGGCTAGTACTTTAACAAAATATCTGATTTCAGTCTTTTTATATTTTGTTAATTTTTCTAGTAACCAAATGGAAAGGTGATTAATCACTTTTGACTTTTTGATTACCGATTAACTACTTTTACTTATTTAAAAAGACTTATTTTTACTTATTTAAAAAAAAAAGATTTTTGATAACGATTTTTTATTTACAGATTTTTATACCGATTTACCGATATTTTTACTGATTTTTACTCACCTATTTTTTTGCTAAAAATATTTGCTCTAAATATATCTTAATTCAAACAGCTTGATTTTAAAGTATTATTTACAAACACCTCTATCCATTTTGTTAGTTACAAATTTAAAAGGAACTAGTTTCGTCAATAAATATTAAAAAAATAATAAAATTACGGGTAAATGTATCTTATATCAAGCTAGTACATGATTGACAACGAATTTGAGCTTCTAATCTAAAGAAAATAGAAAACCTCACATAAAATATTTTTCTTATACATAAATGTTTACTTTTTATTAAACTAAATTTAGATTATGTTCCCATAGAACTTTACTTACAGATTCGCTGAGAATTTTGTTTGAAAAAAAAAATCTTCTTAGTAAAAGTTTGGTAGAATAAAATCGGGTTTTTAAATGCCAAATCAAAATTTTGGTAAAATGAAATATGCCAAGCAAAATTTATTTTATTTATCATATGAATTAACTTTTGTCTAACTGGAATCTAGAACAGAATAATTTCATTCAATGTTCCACATTGAATATTTAAAATAAAATCAAAAGGATTTTTTTATTTTTCATTTTAGTCATTAAAGCAGATCTTTACTAAATACAGATATTTAACTTTAGAATGAAAGAAAGCAGAATAATTAAATATATTTTTTTTTTTCCAATATAAAAGAGATTGTAATGTATTTTACTTATTTACAAAAATAATTGATTTTATGTTCTAGTACAAACATATAAGCGCTGATGTTTATTTCCACTTTTTTTTTTTTCATTTTTAAATTTGAGATCATGTCATGAAATAAAAAAAAAAAAATTAAAGAGAAATGTACAATTTTAATTAAATTTCAAAGAAATCATTTGGTATGCGATATTTCTGGAAAAAAAAAAAAAGTAGATTTTAAACTCTGATGTTTCGTTAAAGTAAAATGGAAAAAAAAAAAGTTGAAACAAAATGTTTTTAACTTGTAATTTCCTGTGAAACATGTGTAATGAATGTACGGAAGGTCTTTAATTAATTCTTAGACATTAAAGTTTTTAACATTAATTGATTTTAAAAGTTAGAAATTCAAATCCTTTAAATATATTCAAAGAAGACAGTTTAATTAGTAACTTCTAATTACATTAATTTAAAAGAGAACATCAAGGAAAATACGTTATTTTTAAAAAAATTATTATTTCATTCGAAATTTTTATTTTCTTTTTAACCATCTCTTTTTGTGACGTTTTAAAAGTCAAAGTTTTTAAAAAACCTTTCTATTGATTGGGAGTGAAAGAAAAAGATAAAAATCTCTTTAATTTTTAAGTCAATATATATATTTTTGCAATCTAACAAAAGAGGTTTTACTTTCCGAAATAATTATATAACAAAAATAAAGAGTTTAATTAATCAAAAAACAAGATAAATAATTAATTAAATGTTTTATTTATGAGTTAATAGAATTTGATGAATTTTAAATATTAAATATATACAAAAAAAGTATTGACTGATAATTTTTTTTGTTAATAGGGACATGAAAAGAAAATATTACTGAAAAAATAATTTTTTTAGGAATAAAATATGCATACATTTTTCTTTTATTGCCTTCATGAATTACGGAGTCGTTAAAAAAAAAAAAAAAAAATTAATGCATTTATTCATGAATCTGATTCTTCTCGTCATTCTTTATTCTCTGAATAATTTTTTTGCTAACTCAGTGAAACGAGAGACTTATAATGTTGCAATTCCATTTTCACATAAATATAAAAAAAAAAAAAAAAACAGCGCATTTGATTTTAATTAATTTTGAGTGAAAATCTTTTGAAGATAAGGTTTTGAATCTAACTAAAAAATAATAAAATAAATGTCTAGTTGCAAATTTAAAAAATGATTGAATTAAAAAGGAAAGCAATCTGGTTTAGTATTCACTAAGCAGCTCGAAATAAATGTGCACTTTTCAAATGCAATTTATATCTAATTTTCGCTACCATGAAATCTCAAATAACGTCTGGAATTCTTAATGGATTCTCTTTCAATCGAACATTCGTTTCAGCAAACTTCATTAAGATGTTTTTTTAATATTGAATTTATTAAAATTCAAATGTGCACATAATAAGTTGAAGGATTAAGTCGACATTTAAAAGATATCGGAATAGTTCTAAATAAAAATTCTTCGTTTATTAATTTTAATTCTCTCTAGTTGATGTAAAGTGAATATTAAATAAACACAAATTTGTAAGGTGCAATAAAATTTATTGTATTTATTTTTATTAAGACTAATTAAAATCTCTTAGCCGCGTTGTTTAAAAATAATTCGTTAAACGCACATCAAGAATTTTGATTGAAGTAACATTGTCATGCTTATTGCTCCAGGAGAAAAATAATGCTAAAATGAAAGGAAAATAATTACAAGCTTTTTGATATGATTATAAGATTATTTTATTTGTAAATTCTTTTTTTTTGTCGAAGGCTTAAAGGCCATATTTATAATCAAATGTGTAAGTGTTAAAACCAATTATCAATTTACAACTACTACTAAACTTATAATATGGTTGCAGAGATTTGAAGGCCGCACAAAAAGAATTAATAGATAAAAAAAAAAAAAATGATATAAATACATATATTTTATTTATTTATAACAAAAACGATATAATTTAAAAAAAAAAAAAAAAACGAAAAATAAAAAAAATTGATGCATAATATTTAATTAATTAACTTTTTAGTACTTAATTCTACTTTTGTAGTAAACAAGTACATTTGTATTTATCTATTTTTTGATAATCACCCCCTGAAAACGCTTGTTCACAAATAGATGTAGATCTAAACGAACCTCCCCTTATAAACATATTAATGTATCTTTACTGTTAAGTTATATAGTGATGACTATATGAATCCATTGCTTGCTTACAGTTGGTAACGTTTTTCACCTTACAAGATGATACAGTAATTCTCGATTATAGAGAAATGGTTTGGTGGAGAATTACTTTCATATGGAAATCATTGTGTAACCAGAAAGTTTTCCCATACTCGAACCTAATTGACCATGTTTGGGATGCTCTAGTAAGACTTATAGTATTGCTGCTTTCAACTTTTTCCCTTTTTGTACAAAATGCCTTGATTACATGTCAATGGACTTTTTGACTTATAAACATCATTATTTTTCGCATGAAATACTTTGTAAGGCCTATATAACTTTAACAGGTAGTCGCATTCCATTTCGATTGCATATTAAACTCAGATATTATACGTCTTGGTGTGTTTACGTTTTGTGTGTTCAATGAAAAGAAATTTTACATTCACAATTGTTCTGATTTTTACTTAATTTTTGGAAACTATTGTACATATGACATGTGACATACGATCGCTTATTAGAAACAAATACCATGTTGACCATTTTGCTTGCACATACATATAGCAAAATTCCTTGACTCGAACTCTGATACATATTTATCATACCAGTTATATTTACTTATAATCATTTGGTAAAATATAATGAATAGTAGTACTATTCAGTAAAATAAACAACAATTTGGGGCAACATTGACAATTGTTTTGTGCAATCCCAGGATTTCTCCTGATCTATATCGAGAGTTAAAAAAAAGAGTAATAATTTTTATATTTAAAGTCTTTTCAATTATTTTTGCTTATTTAGATGAAACTAATTCCTTAATTCGGTACTTTTAAGTCTAAAATTCTTATCCAAAAATTATTAAAAAGATAATTTTTCTAAAAAAAGAAAGATAACATTTCAATATTATGTAAAAAATCTCTAATTTATTACCAATATTTTAAATGGATATTTTATTTTATCTAACAAGTCGAGCCATTATTTAAAATGACTAAATATCTCCGCGTTGTTTTAGAAATATTTCTTGAAATACAATTATATGCTAAATAAACATGATAATGTATATATGTGTTTTTGTATATAATAAGAGCGTCCCTATTTTTTACCTTTCTTCTTAACATATATATATATATATATATATATATATATATTGTTGCTCAACATCGTGTTTTTCACGTTTTGTTTATCACCACCGCGTTTCCAATTTGTGTTCCACTTATGTGTACCTCGAATGTCCACCCATGGAAAATTAGAGGTGACAATGCCTTCTGAGAGGGCTTTTAGGTGTAAAAACCACACATGCGCCTGTCGAATGAAGGAAAAAAAAAAAACTTGAAAACTCCTGAACTCCTCCTAGAGCCAGATTGTCGACGCGAGCTTTGTTCTCATTGTCACAAACATTGCCAAGTCTTCTATTTCCTGAAAGCAGTGACTACAATGGACGCTATCGGGGATTCAAAGCTAGACCTTTCAGCATGTCACCTGTGCAAGTTATCACTTTTTTTGTTGAATATCGGTGGACCTCGTTTTTCTTGATGTATACGATGAACAGCCTTCCGAAGGGTGATGTTGATAGGAAATTGCCTTCCTTGAGAACTTTTGGAATAATCTTTCCGCATTGGGTGTCGTATGGGAGAAAAACCCGGAAAACACTCGCCAGCAACCTGACAAACGATACAAGACAACACAGAGTATCAAATATCCATCGAATCTCCTCGTTTCTGAAAGAGTGACTGCACAGAACGCCACCAGTGTATTCGAATTCGTGATTTCCCTTCAATGATTGCTTGCGTTACCATTGGACCATGTCTTGTGCTAGGATGTAATATTAAAAGGAAAAAACAATAAAAAGAATATACATTGATGGCATACATTGCTGTCACTGCTTGTAGAAATGAAGAGACTAGATGGCGATTGAGTGCAACGCGTCGCGCATTGATAGATAATCCTGGTGGTAGGGTTTTGGTTAATCTCTCTCGTAAGACAAGTTAATACTTAACAGTTACCCCTAAATTTTTTTTTTTTCAGAAATCAATGGTATCCCACATCTCACGTCGGCAGCTTGTTTTTGGCATGCATACATAAAAGAACTGTCATGAAAACACAAATGAATTTGGCATGAAAACACAAAGTCCATCAACGTTAAAAAACAAATGTTGATGATGAAGCTCCTTTAAAAGTCTGCATCTAGGTCGAGATTTATATCACTCAAATTAAAATAGCTTTGTCAGCTTTAGAAGGAGACTTTTTATTAGCAAAGCATGCATGATAGTACGCATTTTAAGGCTATATTATTAATGTATTAACACTATTCCTCTAATTGTCAAATAGATTTTGTGCTTTTGTTTGATTTGTAAACACAGTGAAATGAGAATTTTTTTCATTTTATTATGCATCATGCAGTTAAAAGTTAAGTAAATGATAGTTTATTAGTTTCATCAAAAGTTTGTGTTTGATATTAATTGCGCCTTTAATTGTTTTTTAATTCTTGATTTATTTATGAATATTTTTTTTTTAAAGCAGTTAAATATGATAATTTTTACATGATAGTTCACAATATTTTTTCTTCTAATTATCTTTTTTGTTAATAGTTAATTATAAACTTTTTAAAACTAATTATTTTCTTTGTAACGTTTCCGTCAAAAAATCTTCTCAAGCACACCCTGAAAAGTCATTTTTATTCCTTTGACGGCAATATATTTTTTTCGTGTTTCATCAATCAAAATATAAATAAATGTCTAACAAAATTATTACATTTAATAAGCAATATTTTTCTAACTATCATAAACTAATGATCGGGATTTTCAAGTTATATACGAACAAAAAAAAAAAACAATATACAGGAATGGTTTAGTTATTGAATGCGAAATACATCGCCAAATATAGTAGACCACATGTAGCAGGAATCAGATCCAAATCCGTTGGCGACATTTAGAAGACTCAAAAGTGACTGGGACACATTGCTTAGTAATTCTGTCTAGGATTCTTTTAGGGATTCGGAATTCACTGTAAACTCTAAGTGCCGGTCTGCTTAGCCCTCGTGTGCACGATGTGACCGTAGAGCGACAAACCAAACCTATACAAACCGACGAAATTCAAATGTCTCTTTATTTAGCACTACACGAATCTACGCACGTCTGTTTTTAGTACGAACTCTTTCACTGATCTCTAGGTTTTTTTTTTTTTAATCTTCTCTTTTCCTCAGCTGTTCTGAAGTAGGCTAATTAATTTAACTTCTGGCAGATGTACTAGCTAGTTAGGCTCAAGGCTTAACAAGTAAAAAAGAATGAGCGAATCGGAAGACGGGATCTTTGTTTTAATATGATAATCATAAAAAAAAAAAAAAACGAATGGAAAAGACGTTAAGAAAAGCAGAATTTATGAAATAAGAATTCAAAAAGTCAAAAAGAAAAATACTTTTTCATAATAAACAGATATGTAAGCTTTTAATGCTACTTTTCGCTACATTGAGTATAAAATAATTATTTTACAATCGTTCTATTTCTGAAAAAATAAATAAATAAAAAGCTAAAAAAAAAAGTTTTTTCTACTTAATAGCAAACAACCATTAACTCCTTTTTCACCCTGTAAGACAATGCTAGTAAAATAAATTTCTATTCTGCGTATTCGTTATTATTTTTTTTTAAATTTGATCATAGTTATTATATTAGTATTTTTTAGGAATATTCATTAATAATGGAGAGTCCACTTAATCCGAGATTTCAGAAAAATTCGGCTCATGACAGTCCTTGTTAACTCAGATTCAATCAATATTTCAATAAATTATATTTTTACACAAAGATGTTCCATTATTTTCCAGAAAATTTAAAGAATAATGCAACTGCATAAGAATAAATAACTTTATGTATTTAAATGTAATATTTCAAAATTATCAATATACGTAGTTAATGGTATTAAACAACTGTTGAGTTTGATTTTCAATTGTTTATATTCATTTAATATTGATTCAATAAAAGAATAATAAAATGAAAAGATTTTTTTAAGGGTACCATATATTTTTTGTTAATATTTTTTTATTTTATTTGATAAAAAAGAGTATTTTAATGCTCAGAAAAATGAATCAACATTGAAGATTGATCAAAACAAAGTTTTTATTTTCTTGTAGATGTAAAAAAATTGATAATAGAAAAATTGCAACACAGACACAAACAATTGTATTTTTTACTAATATACAAAAGCATGTAATGATTTACAAGTAGATTAATTGCACATACTATTAAATTATGTTAGAAATCCCCATTCTATTTGTATAACGACGAAGCTAAATTAAAAACTTTTAATTTTATTCGTAACTCAATGATTACC
This sequence comes from Caerostris extrusa, assembly GCA_021605095.1. Taxonomy (NCBI): domain Eukaryota; kingdom Metazoa; phylum Arthropoda; class Arachnida; order Araneae; family Araneidae; genus Caerostris; species Caerostris extrusa. The sequence goes on from BPLR01007815.1 coordinate 11,750, forward strand.
ATTATTTTGTCAATAAAGTTTTGTATTTTTTTTTTAGTAAACGACATCATTAATATTAGAAAAACTGTATTGCTTGCAACAAAGTTGTATGATTCAAAATTTATTTTAAATGTATTCCTCTTTTTTTGTGAAGTATGTGAAATAATTTTTTTCTATTTTTTTTTATTCAATTTATTTTTTATTTTATGTTTTTTTTTTTACTTGTAACTTTTTCCTCACAACAACAAGCTAAATTTTTATAACACCTCTTTAAAAGTTACTTTACTTTAAGCAAATAAAAAAAAAAAAGAACAAAATACTTTTTCATGTCAGAAATAAAAAAAGTGTGGCTCCAAGACCTTATAATTTTTCAGAGTACTAGCTATGCATCACTTCTTTAAAGAAAACTGTGAGATAAGAATAGTTAGTTTGTGGCCAACAAAAACATTTCATAAATCGGCTGGCCAAAAAACTGCATATCTGATTAGATGGCTCTCAAATCCATACCGAAATATGAATAATATTAATAAAAAAAAAACATACAAACTTACAGAAGACGATTTTTACACTGTTTCCAGATCAATGACATTTTAACGTCAAGACCTTCATGAATATTTAATCTAGCTGATTCTGCAAATGTTTTAGTTGTTCTGTATTGTTTTGACAGGTGCATTAAAACATTGGCGCCGAAATGCGGTGGATAAAAAAATCACAGACATATTAATACTTTTCTTTCTTCCCCGTTTTCTAAAACTGAAAATCTGATTAGATGACGACAATGCATTAAGTTCAGTAAATGTCACAGACTGAAAGAGACATCTAAATTTTTTTTAAAAAGTTAATGAATAAAGTGCATACTAAATTTAATTCATTACTTAAGAGCTTTCCCTCCTATAAATAAAATTTCATTTGCTTTGATTAAAATTAAAAACGAATAGTCTAACGTAAGTTATTTAATTAATGCGATCATTGTATATATTTTAATATCTTTAATGCTATAAAAGTCCAAAATACTAGATATTGAGATATTTATTTAATCTACTTAAAATTTTAAGTTTTTTTCTTAATTTTCAACAAATTTCACTACGACTTTTATATAATCCGACATGCTATTAAAGAAATCTTAATTGCATTTATGTATAAGTAGTTAATTACAATTTGTAATAAAGACGTTGCATAAGCTAATGCGATGTGTGCATTGCATTTTCAAGATGAAAGAGATCTCAATATGCTTTTCTCCAATTATTGCAACAAAAGTGAATAGAAAACCCAATTAAATTAAGATTTAAAATTGATAAAAAGAAATTGTTACAAAAAAAAAAAAATCGAAATTTTTGTTCTTAAATTCATTGTTAAAATTTAAAATAACAATTTACATTGACATGAAGCATTCGAATTTTGAATTTGTAAACTTCCTTGTACATAGGACTTGTACATTCGTTTATTGAGATTTTTTTCCCAATGCAGCAAACAGACATGGACGTCTTTGGATGCCTATAAGGGCTGCACCGATGTTACTCACTTTGCATTACCCAGGGTGCGCGTGTAACTTGATGGTAAGCCACGGAGTAACACTGCCCCGCAACGTTCTACGATCGTATTAGGACCGGGACCTACGGCTTAAAGTGGATTCCGAACCACTACAGCACCCATGGGCAAAGCCGGGATTTGAACCCGATACCTGTGGTACCGAACGCCAGAGCGCTAGCCATTCGGCCATCAGGCCCCTTATTGTGATATTATTATTATTACTATTTGCTTTTATGTCAGAAAACAAGTATTCCTTGATTTTATTGCAAACATCAAGTTGCCAAATACAGAGAAAACTTTAATAAAGGTCGTTTAGTTAAAATTATGTGTAATCAAATGGCTTTAGATGAATCGGTGGCTAATTTGTAACTTTCTGAATTGATTGAGTTCAGTTAAAAACCATTAGTAAGGTAATCGAATCAAAGATTCCAGAGCTTTCACAGAATATAGGTCTGTATAATCCACCCTTCAAGTGAGGAGAATACGAATCCCACGATGCCTTAAATCGAAATTTTCCACCTACTACTGTGTCCAAAAAGTAAGATCAGTTTTCAATTTAAATTTCCCGGGCATATGGTATTTCAATTTTTTTTTCTTTTTATGTTGCCTGGCACTGTACTTGACATCAGTAGGAAATTTGATGTGAAAATATTCATTAGAGCTTGAGTTACGCTTGGTTTTGTGAGATACTAAAACTGATTCCGGCGATTTTTCCCTCTTCAATTGACTCAAAACGGTGTCTCTGAAGGAATAGCCAGAAGTAGAACGATGCTAAATTAAGTGAATACGGTGGTTGTGGAAAGATATGGGTTTCATTTTTGGCAAAAAGTCACGAAGAATCAATGCAGTGTGAGCTGGCGCATTCAGTGTTTTCGGTACCAATCAAGATTTGACACGTTTGAGGCCCAAAACATCTTTTAAAATGGAATTTTGAAACTCCAACATCATCAATCTAATTGAAAATCAACGGGTTTGCAAGCACCAAATCTTTAATTTTTTTGGACGTGTGTTTCGTCGGTTGAGGTTGGGGGTCGACTAGAGGGCTCTTCGTGGTCAGTGCGTTCTCTGCCTTCTTTGAACTGTTTATACCACTTCTGAACATTTCTTTCCGATATAACAATGCTCCCCAAATGCCTTTTGCAACATTCTATACGCTTCCGCAAACAAAATTTAACGCAAGCGTAACTCAAACACTAATGAATATTTTGACGTAAAATTTATCACAGATGTCAAGGACAGTGCCAACAACCTAAAAGGAAAAAAAATTTAAATACCATATGCCCGAGAAAATTGAAAACTGCTCTTACTTTTTGGACACAATAGTATATTGTGAACACAAGAGGACAAGGTTTACTCACCAATGTGATGTTCATATTGAAATTTGGTTAATCAAACTATCATCGTGGGTCAAAACGTAGAACCATTAGCACATATAAAAAAATTCTGATTAAAACTTTAAGATAAACTTTAATAGAATTTTAAAAATTTGTCATGTCTTATTGGACATTACTAAATCCTGTGTTATTTATTATTTTAACACACAATTTTTAGATGTGGAATATTTTAAGTGAATTAATATCTAAATCTAATTTGAATAAGTGATAAAATGATTAATTTTTTTTTAAAACCTCGGTGATATGGAAGAACATTGAAGATATTATATATTATAGATGCAATAAGAATATAAAAAATCTTATTGCAGCATACATCTTATTGGAAAAAAATTGAAAGCAATTATTATAGAATTTGATTCCTTTATATTTTTTGACTTTTTTTTCATATCATTTTAGTAATTGGTAAAAACCATTTACGAAAACCAAGACAAATACTAAATTCAAATAAGCTACTTTTCATTTGATATTAATATTCGTCTGTTTCAATTAAGGAAATTTAGATGTGACCAATGCATTTCATTATCTTAATTGATATCAAATGCTGGTACATTTTAATAAAAAAACGAAAGTGATTAGCAAAAAGCGATATTAGCGAACTCTAAAATCTTCGAATATTTTGCTTTTTATTCAAAGAAAGAGTTTGAAATTTTTTTTTTTTAATTAATTTAAACCTTTGTAAATTATTTTAAGAGCTTTTAATCAGTAATTGCTATAAATTTTTTTTTAATGTCTAGAGAAATTCACAATTTCACTATTCTTTTAATAGTTTAATACAGATTTTTTTGTATAATTAATAAAAAAAAAAGGATTAATTTTCGAGATTTGAATAATTTAGCATTTTTCATAACATTAGGAGTTTATATTTAATATCTAGACCAGGGGTCTCCAAACTTTCTAGCCTTAGGACCATATTGTTTACTCCAGTAAGTACCAAGGGCCAAAATCGATTTAATTTTCTGCCATTATCTTATAATTGCTAGTGATTTAATGTGTTTTTTATCCAATTTATTACGGCAACAATAAGCTATTCGCTATCGCGGGCCGGATTGACGACACTGACGGGTCGTAGTTTGGAGACCCCTGATCTAGGCCATGAATATATGGGGTTAATTGCTTTCTGAAAGATTTTCAGTTATACCTAGTGTTTCAATTATACCTATTTTAATGCAAAATGTTTCAAATATAGAATATTTTAAGCAGACATTTCTAAACCTAAATCATATACAGCATAACAATATTTTTAACCCCTGTGAGATAGATATTGTGATTCTCGTGCAAAATAATAATAATAATAAATATTAGGAATAAAACTTCATACAGTAATTTTTGGCTTTATAAGCAAAGCAGCACATACGAATCAACATTGCAAGCTTTAGTAATGAATACAGTTATATCCATATGAGGTCGAAAAACAGTTCTTATAGCAAAAATTAAATAACAGAGAATATATATATATATATAAATCAATTTGAGATCATAACAAAAATTTGAATTCTATTTTCGATACGACTGAAAAGATCAGCAAAAAAAAAAAAAAATAATAAATAAAAATGGATGTTAAATTCTGAAATGTGAAAAATTAAATAAATAGTAACAAATCCAATATATGTGTGTGCGTGTGTGTGTAAAAATTCTACACGACGGAAATATAAATAATTAGAATAATAAAATAATTAATTAGAAATATTAACGAAAGGGTTTTCAATAATATTTAAAATTTATTTCGGATAAAATTAAAAGCTAGTTTTTAAAGACATTTTGATGTAATTGTGTTCTACTCCGCTTTTTGTTTTAAATTCATATTGCTGGAGATAAAAGCTTATAACGGTTTGTGTAGTGGCGGTTAAATTTGTGTTTGGCGGAGTTAGAAAAATTCAATCATTTGAATTTTAAAATTAATTTGTATCGTAATTAACGTTTCGCTTTCAATCATTTGATATGACCATGCAAATTAACCAATGGATGACATTTGAATGGGATGGTGTGAGATATTACCATCTGTGAGAGTGAATGAATGATCCCTGGAATGTGTTTTTATTCATTAAGATAAAGCAAATTAAGGATATACAGTTCAGTAAAATTTCGTTTCTTTCTTTAAAAAACTTCGTTTTTCTTTCTTTTAAAAACCGCGGTTGCTAAGTTACTTGACGATTTCGCGCAAGGGGTACATTAGTTTTGGTGTTTACCATAATCAGATTCAAATCTGAATATAACCTTTGTTTTGACTAATTCATCATGAAACAAATTAAAGCAACACAAACAATCAACACCTGCAGCTTGCGGAAGCGATCATTATTTTGATGAAAGTGACCAATTCCCACTCTATCAATATAAAAAGGAAGTCACGACATGCGGACCACAGATGAGTACAAAAGGAGCAATTAATCCCACCCACTTCCATAACAAAAAAAGTCTGCCAACTTACTTTTTCAAGATTCATTTAAGAAGCTTAACTTCAAAATCAAACAATACATTAATACAGGACGGCCCGCTGACTGTCTTGAACATTTTTCCGGCCCGTGAGATGTATCACACTTTAACAATATGTAATTATTTTATAATGGCTAAAGTAGTGAAAATCAATGCATCAAAAATACATTATGTGTGCATCCCTATATTCAAAAATTAACTGTCGAAATGATGAGAAAAAAAATTAACTTTGATTTAAAAATAATGTTCTTGCGAATATATGGCAGATATTGCCTTCTTATTTATGATTTTACAGTTATGAGTTTGCAGAATAATTAAATTATATTCTGCGAACTCATGATGAGTGGAAAAAAAATATCGCACTAGTAAAATAATTATTTTTTAGTGATTTCATTTTTTTATGTCATTTATATTTATATATTTTTTATATTTAATTTTAAGTGTAGTATACTTCTTTACAGTGTGCGTTTAGTATCATCATTATTATAATATCTATGTTTACATGCAAGAATAAAAGTAAACAAAATAATAATAACTCATTATGTTTCAATTTTCACTCCAAAAATGTCTACAGTGGGTCTAAATCTAATGTGGTGATATATAGTTTTATTTGCTGCCCGCGGAGTTAAGCTGCATTTCCAAAGTGGCCCGTAAAATCTTTTGGGTTGGCCACTCCTGCATTAATATATAAAATTTGAAATATATAAGAAATAATGAGGTAAATAATAAAATAAATCAAATAAATGAACATCTTATAAAACCGTCACTCATCAGCAAGCATGGCATTTAAACATTTCATTGCGCGTTTTTCAGAGAAAAACATCCATGTTAAAATTAATAACCCACTATTCACGAAAATAAGCAATAACTGTAAAATAAAGACTCAACTAGAGAAATTATTCAGCTGCGACTTCCTGTTACGTTCAATTACGATTAAAAACTGTGCGCCAGACAACGTTTGAGATGAATTGGTTCGGATCGCAAATTAGGCAACCTTTCTCTGGTAATTTGCCAAGAGTTGTCACTCAGGTGACAGAAGAAAAGTTCAAAGGCAGCAACCTCACTTTTTAAAGCGATTGTTGACTTTTGTGATTCATTTAATGGAGAGCTTTTTTTTTTTTTGTCTCTCTTTTACAGGAAGCACTTTCATCGCTTTATAAAACTGCTGTTCAGCATCCATTAAGCACTTGAAGTTCAAGGATATTTTAGATAAAGCAGATGATAAAAAAGTCACGTATATTTCAGCATATTTTGCAATATTTTATGCATTTACATATCTAATTATAAAACTGCTGTAAGTTCGATAGGTATTATAGGTGTATAAATTTGCATTTTTTTCTATCTTAACTGCCTAACTCTTAATGCCCACCAGACTAGTAACCCAATGGTAACATGCACAGTTTGCGTTCCAGAAGTCTAAATTACGAATCCGATGGTGGCATCTCTTGTAGCCACTGCTTTTAGAAATGATAAGACTCAATTGCAATTGTGACAACATGTGGAAAGTGTCTCGTATCGATAGTCAGGTTGATTAATGGGAGTATTCTGGATTTTCTCTAAAACAACATGCAAGCGGGAAGTAATTTCTAAAAGTATTCCTAAAGCAATGTCACCACCCCCTCGACGGGCTGTTTATGGACATACATTAATTATATTTCTATTTGTGCAAGTATTGAGGAATAAATTTTATCCCCCGTAGTACTTATCTTCTTTCTTATCTTTTTTGTGAGATATTCTTATCCCGAACTGATATAACCACTACTACATATGTTTTCTTTCATTCTCATGTTCAATTAAAAAAAAATCTTTATTCACATAAGGGAGATTTCGGAAAACTATGAAATTAAAAATACAAAACAATAAAAATATTTTTTAATATATATATATATATATATATATATATATATATTTAAATTATTAATATCTAATTAAATATATATATATAAAATTATAATATATAAAATTAAAAAAATATAATATATACTTAAAAATATATATATTTAACTTATGTTAAAATTATATATATTTGAAAATAAATATCTATATACTCAAAACATTAAAAAAATTAATGTGCTCTTTTGAATAGGGAGAAAATTAATTGAACATTTTTCTGTTAGCTAGAATTTATACTAATAATCTTTGTAGTAAATATTGACTTTAATTTCACAGATTGTAACGCAAATAGTTTTCACACATTTGGCTTTTACCAAACGAAATAAATATTTTAAATTACAATAATATTTGCCTTACCCGCTTGAGTATTTTTTTTTTAATATTGAATTTCATCCAAATTTTAAAATAAAAAAATACTCAAGCTGGCTTTATCTATAAGTATCTTGTGATAAAAAGTGTTTTTATTTTATGTGATTCCTGATGAATATTCATAAATAAAATCCATAGTAAATATGTGTTAATTAGTTAAAAATTTAATTAATTAGTTAAAAAATAGCTATAAATGGGCAATTTTTTTTAACTTCCTTTATCGAATAAGATTCAAATATTTTTATGTTTAAAAGTAAATATGTATACTTAAAACTATCGTGAAAAAAAATTCACAAATTTTCAGAAAGAAAAATAAAACAAATAAATAAAATAAAAAGACAGAAAGAAAAGGGGTAAAAAAGAGTATAAGTAGTAAAATTTGCATGTGACAAAAAAATAAATATTGAAGGTTAAATGAACAAATTATTCCAGCTTTTTTTTTCAGAATGGTAATCAAATCTGAAAAAAAAAGTCTTATTTGCTAGATGCATAATTCATACATGAAATTAAAAGCGAAATATTTTTTTCTCATTACGATTTCAATTTTGTCCCTAGTTTTCAAAGAATTTCACAGAAACATTTGCATATTTCTAAAAATATTTTCTTATTTTCTGTGAAAGGCATTTTTTTTGTGATCTATTTAGGTCAATTTTTCTTTTAGTCAATTCAATGTTAAAAACTAAAGGAACGAGATTTGACGAAAAAATTTTGAAATTTGCTAATATTTCATTTTGTCTTCGTTTGTCACATTATTTGCAGTTAAATAAAAGTAAGGTGTGTTTTATTTTTACATTTCACATATTATTATTAATTATTATTAGCTAATTATTAATTTTCCTGAAAAATTATTAGACTGATATAATTTAACTTCGTTGCATAGATATTTTTAATGAAATTATATAAATACATATAAGAATATGAATCAATACTGGAATCTTAAATTTTGCTCTCAGTTATTAAAATATTATGAGTTTGTTTTACGAAATATTTTAATTTGTGTGTCTTCTTAATAAATGGAGTTAAGTTCTTCAAACGTAAACAAATTCTAAAATTTATTCGATCTTCATTATATAGTAAATAAGCATTTTTAACACTCAAAAATATAAAGATAGAATAAATACACCTATCGTCAAAAAGATTAGCTCAAACAAGAATTGTCAGTTATGATTGAAATAATACACGTGTGTTTGTAAAGTTAAGTTAAATGATTAGAAAATGGAAGAAAAAGGGTAAGTAATTGATGGAAAACTAATGCACGATATATTACGATTGGGCTTCAGATGATACAATTTCTCATGCCATAATTGCTGTAATCGGTTAAACAAATCTTTTACCCTCAACAAATTTCAATCAGTGACAAATCCAGGGAGTGGTAGGACCTAAGAAATATGTTGATATTGAAGAGTCATCTCCTTGCATTAAATGGCTGAATATTATCTTGCTCGAAAATAACTTCCCTGCCAAGAGAGGCAACATATTTGGCTTCAGAATATCATGTACTCATAGCTGTGTCATGATGTCGTAGAACATTACTTAGAGAAATTGAATTTCATATACTATGGCACCACAAACCCTCATAATAAGTGTGGGTGTGGTGTGCTGCTCCAAAAAGTAGGCAACATTAAACCGATTATTACCGGACCTCCATACACAGTTGTTATCAGATGCCACCTTGAATCGCGATTCTTCACTGAAGAAAACCTGTCTCCAGTCCCATCCTACCGAGCGACACTCCCCTTCAGACAGATGCAAAGTGGATGGCGTCAGCGGCAGCACACGTAATGATAGGTTCGATAGTAAATGATTTCAATTAGACTATTCAGAATACTAGGGGAAAGCTGCGGGGGCGATTCATACCCTACTACCTGCATGCGGATGTTCAACAAGGATACAGCCATCTATACTTTGCGCTTATCGGACGACGAGGTGATCCTCTATGCGGTTGGTCTTCCGAAGTGTTCTGAGACAGGTACCAATGGCGTAATCTTAGCACTCTCTCAAAATATATTCAGAACGGTCGAGGTGGTGGACAATTTGACGAACTGACTACCCAGCTTCTATTGTCCCAATGACTTCTCCCTTTTAAATTCTGGTAGTTGTTGGGATTGCTTCGATGGCGGTGTAAAGACATCTTTGATAACAAAGCGTCCTACAGCAATTCAATACAGTATACCTTCTACAGCAGATCAATTCCATACAGATTACCTTAGAAAGTCATGAGATAAGGACGATACACATATTGTCCTATGCTTTAAAGCAATATGCAATCTTGATGCTTTTTAAATCATTAACATATGCGGTTGACATAAACTCAATCGCAGTGGTCCGACAGTTCCTGCTCGGTGAGCTAATTTTTATGGCGATAATTGTATACAATTATTATTAAGGCATGATCTATACCCATATTTTAAAATAAACTTTGAATGGTATAATATGGTTTGCAACAGTAACAGTCGGATACAATATTATAGATGCAAGGTATCGACGCATGTTATCACAGCTGCCATTGAGTGTTTCCGTTTCAAAGCTAATGGCGCCAGAGCAGTTTAACCCGAGTTTTTTGCATTCAACTTGCGTGCGTTACTAATACGCATAAAAGTTTAGGTATGAAGGCTAAGAAACAGCATATTACTTGACGATGCAGATACACGATATCACTTAATCTCCGTTACGAGTATGAGTTAGCATTGATTGAGTCGAGGTAGTACTGATTAATATATATATAATATACGCAGAATTCTGGAATTTCTTCGGTCGCTTTCATAAGTAAACATTTAGAACGCTATACGATATAAATATGAATAAAATACATAAAAAAATCTCTTAAAGGCATGTACGATGTACATATTCAAGCTCTTCAAAAGTGAATTAAAAACTTTAACAATAATTTTATGAAGTAAGAAACAATTTATAGATATGGTGTTTATATATATAATATATATTAATAATAAGGTACGATATATAGATATGGTAGATATATAGATACAATATATGGATATGGTATCGTTAGCATTATTATATAAGCTAGTAAGCTAGGTAAGGGCTCACTTGGCTTTCTGGAACAGCAATTGTGGAAATATTTATTAAAAGGCTGTACTAAATTTTTAACAATGTCAAATAGACCAAAAAGTAGTACACTGTACCAATGTATCGTAACTTTTCTAAAACTAAAAAAAGTAACTAATTAAACTAACTCTTTTCTAAGACTTACTAAGTATTTTTCCTCAAAATTTGACTCACATGCAACATGACTGATATTGATGACTGTTGTCTACTCACGCATATGCACCTCTGATATAAAATGATAAGGCTGAGTCAATGAACTAGTACATTGTTTGAAGAAAAAGCTAGTTTTTAAATTAAACTTATAATATCAAAAATTTTAATCTTTTACACACACAGTAAAAAAAGTCTCTGCTGAAGTTGAAGAAAAAAAGATAAATTATGTCACAATGCAGGAATGATGAGATGAATAATAAAAAGCGTATCCTGAGTATAGTTTGTTTTGCTTATCTAGATTTAAATGAAACATTGTTTTGCGTATATCTCTTCCATAAAAAGCAAAAAGAAATATTAATATTCTGCATGATTAAATGGCTTGGTTTTTTTTGAAATCAATAGTTTATACTTATAGTTAAAGCAATATGTAATTTTTTTATTTCATTTGTTGTTTAGTTTTCATAGATTTTTTTTTTGATTTTGTAATGATTTGATGATTTCCATTTAAGTCGCTTTTGATTGATGATACTTTAGATGGTTCATTATATTGTATACTGAAGCCAGATAAAATCGAATTATAATTTCTAGTATGAAATAAATAAAAACACATAAAGAAAACTTAAATAATTTACGATATCAATTTATCATGTAGGAACATAGTTTATCATTTATTTGAATATATAACGTTAAGTTACAGTTAAATAAACATACATAAGTATGTTCGAACCTTAGACAAGTAATAGTAGTATTATTTTTAAAATTTTGTAAATACCAGTTTTTGTACTACAAAAGACGTTTATACTTAATATTGGCCTTAATATTGAAGTGTCGCAATAAAACTTACAATTGAGCCATATTTTCTACTGTCTAAATTCTCAATTGCAATCAAACAATATTGCAGCTGCCAGTTTGATTTAAACAAGTTCGACCGTTTCATTTTAAGCCATTTTGTTCATTTTTGGCCTTTCCACGATTTTAAGAAATTGAGAATAATAATTGATTATGAATCTTTTGCTATATTTTAAGATTCCGCCAATTCAAGTAATTTCAAAGATAAAATCATTCCCAAGCATATCAAATAATATGCTTGTGAAAGCTTTTATCTTTTAAATTACTTGAAATACTTACAAATATCGAATTTCATTTTTTAATTTGACTTTAAATTCTCAGCTAGAACTAATTTCATGTGTCAAGCTCAAGTGATACTCAACTGAAACAGTAAAATTGCGGAGTTACATATCATCCCAACTTTTCCTACAATTTTTGTTTAGAAAAAAATTATTACCGCTTAAATTTTAATTTCCTTTTTTTTTAAATTTTTGCTGTAGTAAACTTTTAACTATTTGCCCATCTTTGATTTACTTTTATTGCTTATCTTTTACGTAGACTGCCTTAGGTTCCTCATGTTTCACATGCTTATCTGCTACTTTGACTTTTAATTTATCTCGTACTCGCCAAGTTCTATCTATCAGCCAGATAAAAGTGTAAGGCCCCTACGAGCCAAGATACTCTTAGCACAGAAAAGACGACGAGTCGCACATTCTCGTGCGAGAGCCATGAGCAATTCAAAAGAGAAATCATCGGACGTGACATTAGCAAATTGGTCTTGGCAATCTATATTCCATGCATATTAATCACAGGTAGTTAAAATCATTAGACAAGTTAATGTTTATTTTAGAGGAGATTAAACTTTTAAAAATAGTAATTAATAATCTTATTTTTAATTTTCAAAGCACTTTTTTTGCGTGGATGTCACGGAGCTCATACCAGAACATCTTCACGCATGATAATAAAATATTTTATTGGTACTTACATGTTTATTTTTCTTGCTGAATAAGATCTGAAACATGTTCTGGATCTGTTTTATTCTCTAATTTTTAAAGTCCCTTTATTTAAAATGGTGCCAAAACGATGGCCATGAACTCTTTTCGTGATGGATGGACTACGTATAACAGTAGTTAGGACTGCAGCCGCTTGGCGATACATTTGGCAATTTATTGTGGGGCCTTAATAAGTAATTACTCAAGTACCTATGTCCTGTCATTTTCCAAATTTTTAATTTATAGTTAATATGCTAATCAAAAATGTCAAAAATGCAGAAATTTACAATCTATAATAGAAATTTTTTAAAAATATACAATCCATAGTAGAAAAATTATAAAAGTATACACCTCAAGCCGTAGTTAGACATTTCTTTCGTGGTCTTTCAAGAATATATCTTGGAAATGCTATTTCCTTTTTGTAATGTCTTACATTTATCACTGTTTTAAAAGGCCTTGAAAATGATGACATGAACAGAAGGAAATTTTTATCAGCAACCTTTCATTAAGCTTTCTTGTCAATTTTTCATCTGAAATCGTAATTGAAAGAGACATCACATACAATTCTTTTAACCATTAGTGCTCATGAAAAATTCTGCGAGGTGGAAATACATTGCAAACAGTCGAATAAGCAATTAAAATAACATCAAGAATCAAATAGAAATCCGTGACATTTGGTTATAGTATTTGTTCGACATCCAACTATGTAGAAACAATTAAATTCATTCCTTGAGCATCAATTCCAAGACCTGAGAGGAGAGATAAGATAATTACCGATCTCATTTTATTAACAAGGGTGCGGCGGTAATTTAAGCATTTGTAAGAAGAAAATAAACCAAAGAAATTTACATTGTGGATAAATTTGTCCTTTCCGAAAAGTGTACGGCCATTACACATCAATTTTTGTGGTGACTGAATGTTGATATTTGGTATTGAAATAAAAAACAAATTTAAAATTACTATGTCCCAGCTGTCTCCAGAATAATTCTAATGTCACCATCATTGAATAAAAATATTGGTCAGATAAGGTGATAACAATCTTTCATCGTGTGTTATGCTGTGATCGATTTTTATGACTGTCAGTGGTAATCGCCCTTTCTTCTGCGGCGATTTGTAAGAAATTTTTATGAACGCTGGAAATTAAGATAATTTTATGTTGCAATAATATTTATGATCAAAATAAACATATATGAGATAGTTTTGTCGTTAATGCGTATCCCAAGCATAATCAGTGGATTTATTATCCATAAATAATCAGTGGATAAATTATGGATATGATTAAAACATTTCTGGAGTGTTTTCCTATACGGTTAATATTAAAACATTCATTGTGTATGAATATGATGTTGTTTTATAAAGTCGGGCGTCTGAGCTGAGTCTTGTCACTATAATTGTAAATACATAGTAATTTCATCATCACATTTGGTGAATCCTTAATGGACCTGCTACTTTTGGTACCATTGCTTACAAATGAGTATTCTAAACAATCCCGGTATACCAATTCTTGTAATTTGTAAGATTCGGGTTAAATTATGAAGAGGCTGTACATCAATATTCAGCACAGCCATATCTTCTCTCCTCTTCGCTGAAAAATCTCTTACCAACATCTTTATCGAGTTCTGGTGGCGACGCAGAAACTTGCCCCTGAAAAACCCTTCAGAAATTTGTTCTTATTCCAGGTATAGAAAGGAAAACTTGTACTTTTATCTGATAAAGACACACAAATTTGTCCTTTCCCTGGTAGAGACAAGGAAATTTTCGATTTGGCTTCCCGTGTCAGGCTTCAAATTGATTTTTCTTTGTTAACCATCGACGTGCAATCAGGTGGAAAACATTGCCTTCCTGGAGGACTTTAAGGGGTAACTTACCTATATTTGTGATAGAACATTTCGGAAAACTCGCACAGGCTGCTTGATTATCGAATCGAGGCACCTGCCATCTAGGCTCAATGCAAACAAATGCAACAGACTCCGCCAGCAGATTTGAACCAGAGCTCTCCTGCACTGTTGCCGATCAAGTTACTGCTGGGATACGAGTTAAGTAATGTCCCTAGTTTGAAGCCCAAGGCCCTAGGGATATCCCCTCTCCAAGATAGTGTGTTTGTTATGAGCTATTAAGATTGTAGATTTAATTTGTTAAGACTGATATTTTCTGTTCCATAATTTTATAGCAGTTAGATAAAGAACATTTAAAAAATTGTAATGCAAAAAAAATGCACAAAACTTGAAGGAATTCAAATTTTAAGATTTTACCTAAGATAAGAATAAAAAAATGAAGCATTTGTTGATGCTACTGCAATAGACGATTTAATTACATGATATGTAATTATTTTATTTACAATTGATTATTTATTTTTTTGAAACATTGCGCTCTATTTTCTCTTTCTCGTTTATATATGACACATATTCCGGCGAATAACACATATTTTTAATACAAAAATAAGATCGGAATTTATGGGCTCGCGTTATGCACATATAAAAATGAAGGATTTAAAAATAAAGAAAAGATCAGCATAGAATAATTAAATTTCTACATTTACCTAATTGAAAGAAATGATATAGCTTAAAATTTTTCATTATCGAATAACACGAAAAGTTTGTCTTATTTGTCTTCCGTTACATCATTGAATTCTGTTTCATCTTTATCATCACTGTTATTTTGATCCATAAGTAAATAACCTTCCATTCTATCTAGATTGTTAGATATATAACTTTTTTTTTAAATGATTCTTTAATTATGTCGGATTTAATTACATTCCATGCTTTTGTTATCGACTCACACAAGATTGATATAGCGCATTTAGTCTCCTTCCGTAAAAGTTTTTTTAACCTTCTAACATCCACGTATTTTGTCGTTTTAAATTTCTTATGAATGGTTTATTTATATACATCTAAAGAGTGTATTAATGGCGTTAATCTTCCAGCTATAACTGCCATGTCTGGATTATAAACTTACATTATTTTTTTCGTATTTTCCATCAAATGAAATTGGAACATGTCCCAAACTAAAAACTTTCTGGATTCTTTAACTCACCAGGACGCTTTTGCCAAACAGTTTAGCCGTGATTTTACACCATTTTTATCCCTCCATTCTTTTCTCTTTGAGAAATTACATTTCGGAATCGTTTTTTCTTTTAAACGTACCATGGGTTTTAATTTTATACCGTCAGCTAAATATTAAAGCACTACTGCTGTTTTTTTTATGTGAGCCGTTTTTGTACCTTTCACATCAATTGTTTTAATTCCTATCCGTTCATTTTTTCGTTTCGTCAACTGGAGTTGACCGCCGAATTTTGTCAACATAATTAAATTAACAGTTGCGTTAATATTTGCAAAAGCTTATTATAAAATTGATGGTCAAAAGATAATGTTTGCATGCTTGTCACTGCAGTAAGTGCAAGAGAGGAGAAAAAAAAAAAGATCAAATAGGGTTTTACATCTGTGAAAGACTCCTAATTCAGATACCATCATGTTAAAAGTGAGTTGTGACATCGGAAATTATTTCTACTGTTATGTTGTAGCCTTTAGAAAGGGAAACATCTTGTTTGGCGCCAGAAGATAAAGAGTTTTGTATCGAGAATATCAATTTTCTTAATTAAAATTCATGGTTGGGCCCCAAAAAATGTTTCTTTTTTTTTAATTAATAAAGGAATTGAAAGCAACACTAATATTTTTTATATCTTATATATAACTTTTACAGTGGCAGCATTTTTTAAAGTTTATTCACGAGTCAATCAAATAAACGCCAACCTTTTTTAAGAAACTTTTCACTTCTTTTCAAAAAACAGGCGAAATTGTGTTCTGGTACACAAATAACATCCACGTCAAAGAAACTAATAAACCAAATATAAAAAAATAGCTCCAATGATTATCTTCACTTTTTAGAAGGTAATTTTTTTTTCTGAACTATTTTCTTAAAAAATACGCATAACTTCAAATCCAATTTTTTTCTCTCTCATTATTACTCTTTTTTATAAAAATGATGTTTATAAACTCGATTTTATCGATTTCTTGTTGAAAGTACGACATGTTGGATGAAAGTGGGTACTTTGAAATTTCGAAACTGATCGAAAGTTTATTCTTTTTAGATTATTATTAAATATTTATTTTCTGAATTTTTCTCATCGGCTATTTGCATTATCTCTTCATCTTTTGAAAGAGTTTTCAAATATGCTAGCGAGATTTTTAATACTGTAAAAAAGTTACTTTGAAACTACATTTTTAACTACAAATTTTAAAAGAAGGTATGCATTTATTTTCAGGCTTAAAATAGTTTAAAAAATTTACCCTTTTCTAAAATTTTTGTTAAAATCTTGTTTTATTAAATGTTGAGTATTTGTATTTTAGATACTTACAATTATTCCTTGATTAAAATACGAAACAAAAAAGAACTGTAATACAGATACTGTAATAAAAAACTTTTTACTTCTATTTTCTTCAGATTTAGTGGGATTTGGGTTTTGTGTGATGACAAATTTGTTAATGAAAGCGAAATCGATTATAAATATCAAATCCCGGTAATTTAAATATACTGTTGACTAAATAATTACTTATTTACAAGTCATAGGTATAAATGTTGTAAGAACGTTGATTTTTATTATATCATTCTGTTTATTAATTTAAACAAAGTAGGAAGAGGTCGTTTATATAAGGATCTAATAAGGGGATGGTAAGACAAATAAGTTTGGAACTACTGATTACCATATAGCATTCATCATTACATTGATACCATGTAACACTGATCATTACATTGATACCATGTAACACTGATCATTACAATGATACCATGTAACACTTTATCATTACATTGATACCATGTAACACTGATCATTATATTAATACTATATAACATACAGTGTTATATATGAAGAATTGATCATATTAATTGCCATTACATGGGTCTGAATAGACTGGTAGATCTCGAGTTGGATTTCAATACTTTTCCTTTGAGCTAGGAGAAGATAGTGCGAACCTGCAGAGTCGAAGTGCGCTGCTTTTGGAAACTAATAAAATATAACTTTCACAAATACTTTATGACATTTAAAGATAATGTTTAATAAATTAACTTGAAATACTACTTTATAAATATGGAAAGAAATTATGTCAAATGAAAAAAAATTGTTTAGTTTTTTTTCATTTTATGAACAATATGGATGCTGATAAGTAAAATTGCAAAATAATATGAGTCATTCAACTCATAATTTACTAATAAATATTCATTGGAATAACCAGATATAATTTGCAATTTTTTTTCATTAAAGCAAATTATATAAAAATATAAAGCTACAAACTAAAAAATTTTTCACCTTACATTAAGAAACATACTGATAAATATATTATAATTTTGATTAACTTATTAATCTTACTTCAATATTTTCAGCTAAGATTAAAAAGGATAAATAATAAAAGGTAATTGCGTTTTATCACTTTTATAATAACTAAAGAATGGCTCACAAATGAAAAAAAATATTCATAAGCTAAGTCTGCGATCAAATATTAAAAAAAAATTTTTTTCCCCAAATTAAAAGAAAGTTTGTGGGAAAAAATGGGACTTACCGTCAGAATGACAGCTGCTAATCAAAGAATGTCATTACATCCAGTGACAAACGATCGCCATTTTCTCTCTTAGATAAAGCCACAGAGCCAAGCCTAGCTCTTGCATAACCCACTTACTTTACTATGCATTTCTAAAAGGTAGGTGGCACTGACATCCAATTAGCAAGGCACCCGCATATGCTAACGAATGTCATAAATACATAAAGAACGTTCCCACGCTGACATTAATTATACACCGAATTTCAGCGACTCATTGCTGATATCATGTTTCTTGAAATTGAGATCGCCCATATTACCATCCAAAGAATTTGGAACTAGATTCTTTCCCAGAAGTTATTGTATAAATAAATGGTTTATAAACTTATTTGCCTCTCCTACCACCCCTTTATCAAGGGGATAAAAATTTACTCATCACCTCCCTCCCTCGAATTCTATTTTCTGTTAAGGGTACAATCGGAAAGATATAGTAAATCATAGTTCTATGACCAATTGTGTGGGAAGATAAATGGAATCTACTACTGGTTAGAGGTGGTAGTCAGATATACACCGAACAAAGCAGATTTGAAAGAAAAATTTTATTGTGGAAATTCTGAAACTATATCATAAATTTAAAGGAAATATTCGAAATTCGAACGCGAATATTCGAATACAATCATTTGGAATAAGACCCCTTTCCCTCTGAAAATATATTTCGCCATAATACACCATTTTGTTTGAATTCTTTTGACGTAGATGCTTGCCAATTTTCCAAGCAATCGGTGATCGTACTATACTTTAGTTATGGGCCTTAAATTAATACAATAAAAGTTATGTTAACATACTTTGGGCATCGTCATTTGGACAATATATTTATTCTCAACAAGCACATATTCTTGCTGATGTAAGCGGCACTCACCGCTAGCCAGTAATTGCTTGTTAAGACTTGTTACTGTTTATAAATTGTATTTTGTGTGCTTACTTAGAAAATAATGTTGCATTAAGTTACGTAACAGGTGAAATATATAGGAACAATTTTTCTAAATTTTCTTATCTTTTCTTTCTTCTTTCATCCCTTGTTTAGTAAACGCCCCTCAAATGCATCCATAATATCACTCCACCTTTAGCTAATAGCACCCGAGGTTAATATAATCCCACTGTCCCTAAGTGGCGTATCACTCACTTTAGTAACGAATACCTTAAGTCAATGAAGCAATGAAATGGCTTGGCGGATAGTAGATTGGGTTTCGAAACTCAGAGAACTCGTTTCGAATTTCGATAAGTGATGCTACAACGAAGGATCTCGTGTCTATGTCGTGGTGGTTGTTAGTAATAAAATCATAGACAGGAAATATTTTCATTGGACTCAACAACGACAATATATCACCAAACGCCACTTTTGGGTTAGGAATCGATAGAACTCAGTTTGAAATCATATAAGTCAAGACAAATCGTGTCTATGGTGAGGACAGGCACGTATAATACGTAGGCCTCTTTTTATCAGAGGAGGAGGAAAGGTGGGTGTAACGACTTTAGATTCCAATCTAATGTAGAACTGAGAAAGTTCATCTTGAAATCCGTTTTAATAAGTAATAAATAATCCGGTAAATAAACGAGGCCAATACGTTTTTATGTCGGGTATGAGCACGATAAACCATAATGGTAATAGGATGGTAAGTTGTATCATATAACTGAAGGTAGAAAAGATATGGGTGAGACTTCACCAGATACTACCCTTGAAATAGGAACTAAGTGACCTCAGTTTGAACCAGATAAGCTAAGCTGAAAAGATGGCTTCCGTGTCCGGAGATAGGTATAATAAATACTTAGGTAAAGTGTTTCCAATGGACTGGTGGAAAAGGTGAGGTTTTGAGGCAATTTTGAGAAATGTTCCTCATCTGTTTGCAATATTTATTATTTTTATTATGATTATTTAATTTTGATTTAGTTATGGAATGTGTTTTTGTTTTAATTTTAATTTATTTACAACTGTAAGCTTTATGTTTTACGTATTAAATTATTAAAAAAGATTTCATTACATGATAGTATAAAATGTGTTCTTATATCAATTTTTGTGTAGGCTCTAAGGATTTTTTTGGATTAAGTATGATGGTTTAAAAAGATTAATAGAAATAGGTTTTCTAAAATCTTAAACTATTATTAGAAAAATAAATATGAAAGTCTGTAATTAAAGAAAAAGAAAAATATTTCTTGATATTTTATAGATTTTGCAAAATTTTATTTTGCATAATTGTTGTTTAAAATATTCTATGAAATTATATTCTTTATTTTCATTTGCATCTGTGCAATATATTCCATTTTTGTGATATCATTCTGATTGCATTAACCTAATTTTTTTATTAGTGCATATAGCATCCGTTTCTTACATTTATTACCGTTAAATGCAAAATTTATATTTTATTCAAATGTATATAAGCTGAATTTACTTCAACATAACCATAAAAAATGGATAGGGTAATTATTAATTTTATTGTTATAGTGAAAAAGTAATAAATGCAATTGCATAAGAATACACTAACCAAATATTTATTTTAAACACATAATAATCTAAAAAAAATTTAAATCTGTTCCGTTGATGTTTTAAATATCAGATCAAAATCCTTTCTATTTGAAAGGAATAAAGCAGAAAATTTTAAAATAAATGACTCAATATTTAGTCATAAAATATCTAGATAAAACAAATGGTTCTACATTGAATCATACCACTGCTAATAAATAAGTAGGAGCATTAAAATTAAAAATACTCATAACAAGAAATATTTTTTCAATTTGCATTCTGGTTTAAATTATTTTCTCTCGTTTATCGATTCTAAGCTCTGCAAAATGCCCTACAGCTGTGAAGTAAGCTACAGAAAAAGAAAATAACAAGAATTTCGAAGCATATTCTGTTCACGAAAAGGGATAAAGAAACAGTAAGAAAAAAAAATTTATTATCAGTTATAAATTTGATTTTTAAAACTGGCTTTTAGTATCTGACATCTATATTCATCACCTGCGGCTATTTACTCAGACTAATACAGTTTCTTTAAAATGATCTCAATTTCTTTCCAGAAAAATGATTTATGACCCTGAATTTAAAGACAAATAAAATACACGCTCAAACATTGTCAGATATTGATTAAAAAAGAATACACTAGCTCCTATTAAAGGTAAATATTACCCTCCAGGAAACCGCTAGATAAGTTTTTCTCGATGAACTATGATGTACTACAAAGCAAAAAACAAAATTAGAAAAAATAATATCCATTCATTTTTACTCGCAATGCAATATTGTCTCCAAAATGGTTGGAGGGTTATTATGACTTTAATTTGAAAAGAAAATATGCATAAATCATTTGGTTTTGGAATGAGATCGCCCGCAGCAAAAAATAGACTAACTAGGAAATGAATGGATAGATAAAGCATGAACTTTAATATAAAATTTGCAAACAAATCAAACTATTAGGTATCATTTTAAACTATTTGGTTTAGAAATTCATAATTGATAAATAATGAGATAAATTCCACCCTTAAATATAATGGTATTTCAAATCAAGTATAAAATATAATTTTCTTATTTTAAATTAATTTCAATTTAATAAGTGTATAGCGATCCGTTTTCTTGAGTTGGGATTTTTTTTTTTTTTGCTTTTTGTATTTCTTTTGCGTTTACACTAAACACTTGCTCAAATTTATTTCTTTTTCTCATTTATTTATTCAATAATTTATGGTGACATGGATGTTTCTTAATGATTCGAAATCCACGATAAACTGTAGGCCTCGGTTAATTAGCCTAAAGTGTGCACAAAATGACCATAAAGCGACAAACCAAACCAATCTTCAATTGTTTGACGTATAAGTAGTGCTTTATTTTTAACATACACCATAGATGAGTAACATGACAATAAACTGGATATCCGCCAAATTATCTTACATGTTATCTGTGTGTCTTTATTGTAGGGTTTATCCTGTGTTGGCTAGCATAACCAAGGAAAAAAAATCTTTCGAAAAATAAGGTTGCAACTTAAGGTTGCAATTTCTGCAATAGTTGCAACCTTAATTGCAACTATCAGGTTGCAAGTTTGCAAGGTTGCAAAAATCTATACCTCAAAGATGAATTTAATCAGAACTAAAGCAATATAGATGAGTGATATAAAAATAAGGTTGCAATTTCTTTACTCCTACTACAGAAACGTATCCGCAAATAATTTTAATTAATAATTAAAAAAATATTTAACATAAACTGTAAAGGAGTAACATAAAAATAAACTGGCTAGAAACAATTGGCTAATTTATCTCACATGAGTTCTGTGTGTTTTTAATTACTTCTATATTGTATTAGCTAACATGAAAATGGAAGATGACAATTGTTGTTAAAGAAATTGTCAATTTCTCTACACCGGATATCTTCTGACTTGCTACTACGCGAAAGTATACCTCAAAATAATTTTAATAATACAATTGAAAGCATTTTTCACAAAAATTGGTTTATATCAACAAAAACTGGCATATTAATGATACAACAAACCAAGCTTACTTCTCATTATGTCTTTGATTGCCCAGTTGTTCCAGCCGCCATACATATTCTGGACCATCCCTCGAAAGAGGATTTATACTTCAAGCTGGCAATCAACATAGCCAATATTATTCGGGAGCACCACGATATTTGATTTTTCTTGTACTCTTATAAGATAACAACAACTGGCATGTATTTTGATTACTAGAGTGCCATATTACTGTAAGACTCACAAGTGGCATATTAGGAAATAATGGCATGCCAATGGTGTTAAGACATACTCCATTACATGATGTATAAGGATATGTAAATGAGACATGTTTTATTCGGCTACTACAGCTTGCTTCTTAAATGTTATCAGAGCATCTGTGAGGCAGTTGCCGATGGAGAAGTTGTTAAGTTATTGCATGGTCTACTGCACCTAATATGAATTATTTCTTGATTAACAGGATAAGCAACATTTTAAAACATGCTGCGGTTTCATTCCTTATTAATGAAAATATTCAGTAGAGAGTTCCCTATATTTCATTGATAAAAAAGACAAATGGTTAATGGTTATGTTTAGTAGCTATATCGATAAATTAGAAGAAAATCAATGCTAGGATATTCCATATCAAATGTAAAATTTTTCTGAATAAACTTTATATATAAATCAAGAATTTTCAAAGAAACTACATTTCAGTGAACTAAATCCGTTTAATATAATACATTTGCTATGATTAAAATTATTTAAAAATATGTGGGTTTAGGTAGCAAGCACGACATTTATAATGTTGAAAATATTCCTCTTTCCTGTTTTATTTAGGATTTTTGTAAAATATAAGAAAACAATTTTAAAAAAAAAAAAAATTAGATTAATTTAATTTTGGTTTGTGAACGAAAGAAATAGGTTTAATTATGATGGTTCCAAATTATACAACAAATACTTATGGTATTTTTAGTTACATAAGGACAAACATTAAAAATTAATTACAAAAAAAAAAAAAAAAAGGTGTGACGCAACAATTCTTTGCCACTGATGAGAAAGTTCAGTGACTATAACGAGGGCGCTGCTGATGCCCTGAGGTAAATGTTGCCAAATATAGAAAAGAGTGATTACGTAATGGTATAAATTGTCTCTGCTGTTAAGTAAAACTGTAAGTAAACATTTTTTTTTTTAAACTTGCTGAAAATTTCGTTTAGGAAAATAATTAGTACCTAAGCTAAAATATTTACTTCGGTAATAATTAATATGTTATGCAAAACAATTTTGATCAAGGTTTCTACATTATAATGTTTATTCATGAAATGAATAAATAATCTGAAAAAGTATCTTTGGATCGATATCTATCTTTGAAAAGCTTAGTAAATAAAACCATTATGGCCCAAAAAATTCAATTAAAAAACTAATTAATCCAAAAAAAGTTTAGGATTTCAAGAAGAACTTAATTGGATTAATCGTAAATTATAATAACAAAAGGAATTTATCTACTTGGAGTCAAATAATATAGAAATATATAATAATATTACTGTAAAAAATGATTTTTTATAGACTCAAATCACCCCAAAAAAGTCATGAGTCAAATTTAAAACAAATTGAACTTACTTAACATTTAATAAAAACTTTCAACTTTCTGAAATAAATTAAAAAATTTTAAAATACAGTTATTTAGCTATTTATCAATTAAATTTCAGGTATTGATTCAATACTTTTAAAAGGAAAAAAAAAAAAAAAATAAAAAGTTACATACTTATAGAAAGAATTTCGTAGAACTTGTTTTGTTCATACTTAACAATAAGTCAAATTCTAAGTATTTGAAATCAAATTTTAAAGAGAAATTTGAAAATATCATTAATTAGTTATTTATCAATTGAATTTCAGTGGTCAATTTAATATGTTTATAGGGAAATTTTTCAAAAACATAATTGTTTATCAGTAGAATTTCAAAGATCTGCTCAATATTTTTAAAGAGAAAAAGTTTTGAAAAGTAGTGTTATCAATTGAATTTCAGTGATTCATTTAATGCTTTACAAGAGAAAATTTTTTAAAACGTAATTATTTATCAATAGAATCTCAATTATCTATTCAATAATTTAAAAGAGAAAAATTTTAAAGCATAATTATCAATAGATTTTCAACGATTGGTTCAATAATTTTAAAGTAAAACATAGTGTGAGAATTTCAATGATAGGTTCAATACTTTCAAAAAAAAAAAAAATTTAAAACATAGCGTTATCAATTGAATTTCAGTGATCGATTTAATATTTTACAAGAGAAAAATTTTAAAAACGTAATTATTTATCAATTGAATTTCAATGATCGATTGAATACTTTTAAAGAAAAAAAAAAAAATTTAAAACATAGTGTGATCAATTGACTTTCAGCTATCGATTTAATACTTTTAAATAGAAAAGCTTTTAAAACATAATGTTATCAATTGAATTTCAATGATCGGCTTAATGTGTTTATATAGAATTTTTTTAAAAACACAATTATTTATCAATAGAATTTCAAAGATCTGTTCAATATTTTTAATAAGAAAACATTTTTAAAACGTAGTGTTATCAATTGAATTCAGTGATCGGTTTAATTCTTTACAAGAGAACATTTTTAAAACATAATTGTTTATCAATAGAATGGCCAACACAAATGATTTTGCAGGCCACTTTAGAAATGCATCATAACTTCGCGGGTCGCATATAAAATTATATATCCTCATATTAGATTTAGACCCACTATAGACAGTTTTATATTCATATTACAATCTGTTATATTAGATGTCCAAGATGAGTTCGCAAAATATAATTTAATTATTCTGTGAACATAAATAAAACAGGCAACATCTGTCATATATTCGCAAGAATATTATTTTTAAAATGAAAGTTAATTGTTTTCTCATAATTTCGGCAGTTAATTTTTGAATATAGGGATGCACACATAATGTATTTTTTAATACATTGGTTTTCATTACTTTGACCATCATAAAATAAATATATTTTGTAAAAGTGTGATAAATCTCACGGGCCGGAAAAAATGTTCAAGGCGGGCCGCGGATAGGCCACCCCTGGTTTAATGCTTTACAATAGAAATTTTTTAAACCATATTAATAGGAATTTTAATAGCTGATTCTATACTTCTAAAAAGAAAAAGAAAATAGGCTTAGCTATTTAACTATTTATGAATTGGATTTCAATGATTGATACAATACTTTTAAATAAATAAATATTATTAATATAGATTGTACACGTCTGAATTTTAATTTAAATTCCACGATGAGAAATTTTTTTGGAACAATTAAAAAAAAAAAACCTCTCTGGTAGAATATTCATCTGTAGTTCACCCCCAAAAATCGAAGATGCTTCATTTAGATTCGCCATGCGACTTCCTGGAACAACTCCGTCTTTCGATAAACCCCATACTGCCACCTGAGCGCATTAGCAAGGGAGTGCATTAAGTGTTTCAGCGCCCAGGGCTGATCGGCACTTAATGCAATGAGGTCGCTCATCAGCGTCTTCGGCTACCGAACCAGTGGTCACTCGGCGGAGGTTATTTATGGGAAATTAAAACGGAAATGCGTTGACAAATTCAAACACACCCAGAAAGCGTAATTGTGAGGAGACATTTATGAAAATGACTGGCAATTACTCGCGTTGAAAAACTGTCACGTCTGGAGTCGCATGTCGCAAGGGGGACACTCCTTATTTTCATCCTTGAACAGTAGCCGTGCTTCTTATTTTTCCTGCGCTGTTTGTTTTGTTGTCCAACGACCCCCCACCGACTAGAGAGGTGGGGTGGTAATTTATAAAGCGGCAGGACAATGCTAATCTGGTAATGGTAAAGAGATTTTCCATTGATGTAATTTTAAATGCTACTATGTTACTAATTAACAAACGTCTTATACTAAGAAATTTGATATTTAAATTATTTAAAAGATACATGAAACAAAATATAAAATATTTTTGAATAAAAAAAATTGATGTTAATAAAAAATAAAAGAAATTTTTATTAGATTTACAATATTTAGTGCAGAAAACGCGTAAAAAAAAAAGAAGATTATAAGATCTTAAATTTGATATACGTATTAATACAATTCATATTTTATGACTTTAAGCAGTAAGCATTTAAATTTTTTTTAAATTCTACGTCTTTTTCGTATCTGTCAATTAACGTTCGAGAAATAATCAATTGTTATAGTTAGATAATCAAATAATCAGTTGTTATATATCAGATAGATAGTTGTTGTTGTTTCTTATCCCACTTGGTAAGTATCTAGACCAAGCCCACAAACCCGTGTGGACTCATGGTTGAAAGGAAAGGGGGCAGCTTCTATTGTGATGGAGCACCCACAGTTAGAAGTCTGACTTGGCTTAAAGTGAATTCGGAACCACTACAAACATCCGTAGACCACGGTAAACGAACCCAAAACCTGTGGCACATATAATCATTAGTTAATTTTTCCTCAAAACGGGACATCTACTAATTTTTAGGTAATAGTATTATGTGTGTTCAAAATTACATATTCCATCATAGTTTTTATTTATCAATGAAAAATACATGGATGAATATGAGAAAAAAATAATTTATGTGGTCTTGTATTTTTTTACTAAGGAACTAATTTGCTTTAGTATCTTTAGTGTAGATTTCATATAAGAATGAAATTCCTGGAAGGATTTCATAAAATTTATTTTGGTAATTAATGTTCTTTACAGAGCTACGATCTTAAACTGTGCCGGACTGATATAACATCTATCCAATAATTATATGAAAGTTCATGTGATTCGAGCCATTGGTTTGAAAGAATTTGAACAATTCCACCCAACAATTTTGGTTGAAACGCTGAACTACTTTGTGCAGGGCCTGAATGGGCGGGTATCTAGCGTTCTGGCACTCGGTGCCCCTGGTTTCGTATTTGAATCACGATGTTTGTAGTGATTCGGAATCCACCTTAAGCCGTAGGTCCAGGTCTCATATGACTGTAGAGCTTCACAGAGGTAAGTCAGACCATCTATGGGTGCTCATCATAACAGAAGTTGTCCCCTTTTGCCTTCAACAATGAGTCCACACGGGCTCATGGGCTTGGCCTAGATCTCTACCAAGTGGGATAAAGAACACAACAATAACTTTTTGCAGCGTAATGTAGTGAGAAAAAAAGGAAATATTTGTGAAATATTTTCTGTATCTTGGTTGTTATCAATCAGCACGTCTATTGTATCGTGAAGATCTTCCGATGTTGGTTAGATTCCTTCCATTCAAATATTCCTCATTATTCAACTGCTCCAAACATTCTCTACTTTTTTTTATAGAACTTTACTAGTGGTAGCTTCATGTATTTTTTTTGTTAACTCCATTGCAGTGCAATTTTTGAGTGAGCTGTCTTCTGACTGAATTACTCATACGTGGAGATGTATTATTCATGTTCGCATGCCTTCTAGACGCTACAGCTATTTTTTATTTTTTTAATTTTAGTGCTTTTGAAATAAATTGTTACAGGCGTTGGGAAACCGCTTTAATTCTAATAACGGGGTATTTTAGCATCCCAAAACTATTCTTGGAGACAGTGGGACAGCAGGACACCTAAAACCTGGATGTATGGTCACATTAGTCATTAGTCATTAATCATCTGTCACACCCTTTATGTGAATAATAATTTAGCAATAATTCGCGTAGTCTGGCTTCGAACAAACCAGATTCAGTATAGCCAAATTTAAATCTTAAATGTTCACATACCTTCTAAAGGCTACCGTTGTTTTTATTTTTACTTTTAGTGCTTTTGAAATAAATTATTATTGGGGGTTGGGAAATCGCTAATTCTAAAACCGGGATATTTTAGCATCCCAAAACTGTGCTTGGAGACAGCGGGACAGAGCACCTTAAGCCAACATGTATATCACATTAGTCATTAATCATCTGTCGCACCTTCTATGTAATTTAGCAATACTTCGCGTAGTCTGGTTTCTAACAGACCAGATTCATTGAAACGAATTTTAAATCTTAAAAAAACATAAAGTTACGCAATATGACTTTTCAGTTTTGCTTGGGGTACATATGCTTATATCTAGATGCAGCGAGAATATAAATTCATCATTACGTTTTTATGGTTTCCCTTTCAATCTCTTAATATTATGTAAGCTACACCGTAATGCATGTAAATGTTAAAAAAATTACTGAATAAGAATTAATTGAAGTAGAGTATATTTCAGAGCATTTCGGCATACAGTATTTCAGTATCTATAGTACCTTATATATAATATATTTCAAGCAGAAATATATTTCTATATTTTCTGTAAGACGAAAATTTTTAGAATTTTTTTAAAAGCTAAAGTACAGGAACCGGCTTATAAACGGATCGTAAATAGGTAGTCACGTTGGTTTTCCGCTAGTGATAAAACATCAAATATTGTTAAATAAAGCACGTTTTTTTATTTCTACAGGTCATATTTCTTAAGTTTATGCTAAAAATATTTTTAAATGAAATGGATGACTCGTTTTATTAAAATACTTTGTTTTAGTTTTGAAATTGATTATATTGCTTTTTTTTTTGTTGTATCGTCGCTAATATGAAGAATCTGAGGTTGGCGAAATTCTCTCCCGGTTAACATAAAATACCTAAACGTATACCAAAATTAACAGTACAATACCGTAAATAATGAAAGTTGCAGGAATTTTTTTATTTCGCCTTACATACGGATTTTGAACTTTGGTAATTTTTTGAAGGAAAAAAAACTCTAAGTTTATACAACGGATCGGCATATATTCAGAAATATACAGTAAATGTAATGAAAATAACAATTAGTAAATGAAGTATTATGTATGTAAAAGTTTCAAAATTTAAAGTTATGTAATATTAATTATCAATTACACAAAGTTTATAATTATTACATGCGTATACAAGTAATATTTATCTTGTACGTGGTGAGAAGGCAAACCCTCCTTTATATTTCGGAGGTTGCCATTTCAATGTCTTAATGTGTCAGGTATGAATTACACTATGTGGAAGAAAGTGACGGGACACGACACTATAACGACATAAACCCATATTTATTAAAATTAATAGGAGGTAGGGCCTTCTTTGGCTGCGATCACAGCTGCAACCCTTCTGGGCATGCTTTCCACTAAATTAGCCATAGTGGCAAGAGGAATTTCCTTCCAAATGTTTAACAGGAAGCTCCATAGTTCAAGCTTGCTTTTGGGGAGTGGGGTGCAGGCCCTCAACCGACGGTCCAGGCCCTCAACCGACGGTCGAAGAGATGTTCAATTGGGTTAAGATCAGGGCTCTGCGCCGGTCACTCCATGCGTTTAACGTTGTTGTTCACATACCAATCAAGAGTCCTCCTTGCAACACGGCATGTTGCGTTGTCGTCTTGATACCAGCAATCATCCATACCGTACGTTGTCCACAAGGTAGGAAGGACATGATTGTCGAGAATATCACAGTACCTATTGGCATTCATCGCGCCATCAACCTTCACCAGTGGGCCAGCCCCATACCAGGAGAAACAGGCACATACCATCAATCCTCCTCCACCAAACTTTACAGTTGGGACGACACATTCGGGCAAAAGGCGTTCTCCTGGTAAACGCCATACCCAAACACGTCCATCGGAACGGAAAAGGGTAAATCGTGACTCGTCACTCCAAAGGACGCGTTTCCAGTCATCCAGAGTCCAAGTACGGTGGTCTTTGGCCCATCGAAGGCGCGCTTTCTTGTTGGTTTTCGTAATAAAAGACTTATGGGCCGCCAAACGTCCAGTGTAACCTAACTTATGGGCCTCGATACGAAGATTCTTGGTCAAAACGGCCACCCCTGTGGCTTGTCTAAACTCATTAGCGATGCTATCCATGGATGTTTGACGGTTACTTCGAATCTCCCTGCCGAGCACCCGCCGGTCCCTGCTGGTGTGAACTGTGGGTCGTCCACTTCGGGGTTTGTTCTGACAGTGTCCCTCAGTCTTGTAGCAATACACAACACGTGCTACAGTTGATTTTGAGCAGTTACGGAGACAGGATATCTCCCTAATTGACACCTTGGCAAGATGCAATCCAACCAGCACACCTTTCTCGAACTCAGACAACTCTTCCCGTGGCGGCATCTTGATTTATAGGTTATGGCTGTCACATGATACCTATTATTGCGCATGTGTCAGCTGTATTGTCGACTTTTCTACTTTTCGAGGGGGTGTCCCGTCACTTTCTTCCAGATAGTGTATATATGTATGTACAAGTAAGCAGTGGACGATTTGTGAACGTTAATTCAACATTTGAAAAATGTCGAATTAACTTCTATGATGTCGAATTAACTTTTATAATGTTGAATTAACTTCTATAATTTTGAATTAACTTTTATTTATGACATGCAGTAAACTTTATTTGTAATAATTCAATTTTAATCTCATTTAAAACAAGTTATGTAAAAAAAAAAAACAATTTAAGTCAATTCCTACTTTTTTTCACTATATTGCAGAAAGTCCTTTATAAATAATTTTCATTCATTTTTTTTTTTAAGTTTATCTGGGGCCATCTATTTTTAGATACATGCAACTTAAATCGAAAAAAAAAAACTAAAATTAATTAATTAAATTTAATTAATAAATTAATATTTGAAAAACTGTATTAACATCAAGTGCCATCCACTACAAGATCAAATACATTTTCTTAAACTTGATTGGATGAATAATAAGTATTTTATTAACGATTGAAAATTTGAGCAAGATATATATAGGGAGAATGTGAGCTAATAGAAGGAATTGAAAAAAAAAAAAAACGAAGATGTGATTCAATCCCCAAAAAACATACTACTGCGCCCAAAAAACTAAGACCAATTATTTTTTTGTTTCAAAAACTTTTTAATTATTCTTCCAAATTTATTTCATCGATACACTTATGCCAACTTTTTTTCACAATACTCAATGCATGCAAAAAGTCATCGGCGAGGGATGACCTTCAAAGTGCGCGGCGATTCACGTTGAATCTCTTCAATCGAGTCAAAACGGTGTCCCCGGATTGGTCTTTTGAGTTTAAGAAATAATCAGAAGTCGTACGGTGTGAATACGGTGGTTGTAGAACGATATAGATTTCCTTTTGGCGAAATAGTCACTAAGAATCAATGCAGTGTGAGCTGGTGCATTCTGTTTTTTCGGTACCAATTGAGATTTGACGCGTTTGAGGCCCAAACTGGAATTGACCGATCCCTTTGAAATTCCAACATCATCAACAAGATCTCTAATTGTAAATCGACGGTTTGCAAGTAGCAAATTTTTAATTTTTTTGGACGTGAGCTTCGTCGGTTCAGGTTGATAGTTTACCAGAGGTTTCTTCGTCTTCAACGCGTTCTCTGCCTTCTTTGAACTGTTTATACCACTTCTAAGCAATCTTCTATTCCTTTCCGATATAGGAATGCTGACCGAATGCCTTCTGCAACATTCTATACGTTTCCGCAAACAAAATTGAATGCAAGTTCTTTGCTCAATTAATTAAAGTTTTAGAGTCTCACAAATCCAAGCGTAACTCAAACACTAATGAATTTTTTGACGTCAAATTTCACACAGATATCAAGGACAGGGCCAGAAACTTAAAAATGAAAAAAAAAAAATTTGAAATTCCATAAGTCCTGTAAATTTTAAATTGAAAATTGATCTTACTGTTTGGACACAGTAGTAAATGGTTGTTTTTAGAACCAAAGTTCGATTTAAACCTGTTTTTCATAACTAATGCGGTTCGTTGGAAAGAAATTTGCAAAGAGAAAAATAAATCAAAGACAATTAAAATTTTTAGAGAATAAAAAAATAATTTTTAATATGCATTTATTTTTTAATAAAGAAATTTGATTTCATTAATGTTTACTGAAAAACAAGAAAACATTTTTTTGTACTATATTTGTATATATTTAGTTGCCCAATTTATCCGGTTTCAAACAGTCGGGAAATTTGCAGAAATGATTATGGGGACCACGAAATGTTTCGCTATACAATTTTATCAACAAAATATCCATAATACCATTAATAAATTTTAAATTTTCTTTGCAAACAATGAAAAGTAATTGTTCTGTATAGCTATCATGTATGCGTTACCCTTACAATTTACATTCAGTATTTTGGATTGCAATGGTAACGTTTTTGTAATTAAGATTATTTATTAGTTTAATTCATTATGGAAAATTATTTTTAGTTTTATAAATACTTCAATCATATACTACACGTCTCAATAATAAACTATCATCAATTACACAAAATTCGGGTTGCAGGTTGACAATTTAATATACATATATATATGCATTACAATATATCATTAGTGTTTTTTATTGTCTAAATATATATATATATATATGTACTTAAAAAGCACTAATGATATATTACGATTTTTTATTGTCTAAATATATATTTAGAAAATAAATAAAAAACATTAATGACATATTGTAATGCCATTTTCTGCGTCTATATGTTGAAATTTTAAATGCTATGAATTATTTAACAATACAGGGTCATTTATAAGTTTAACTCTCAAAGGAAGATAGATTTATTAAACATCAAAAATAATTTAACTGCATAATTCATCAACATAATGACATCATAAATAAAATATGAACTGGGTATTTATAGAATATTTGGATATGTTGGGTGTTGCCATTAATATTATTAAGGTGAAATGCAACGATAGAATACTCAACAGTATTTCACAAACGTTTACATTAAAAGAAAGTAGTAACTTGAGCAAATATTTTCTGAAAGACTCTCTAAATCTGGCTCTTAAATCTTTCCTGTCTCCTCCATCGTTAAGGAAAAGAAACAATTCCAGCTTATTTGGAAGAATTTCGAGCCGACAGTCAACATTTGCGAAACCCTTTCATTGCGATTCTTTCCATTCTTTGCATAAAATGCAAATAGTTTTCTGGAAGGCTGATGCACTTGATTGCGATTTAGCTCCTGCAAACATTCATTCCATTGATACTTCTCATTGAGAGACGCTTGCATGGATTGTATGAAAAGACTCAGAATGCATATGCAAATATTTAAGAAGTATTTCTATTGGTTCAGCTATTCCAGTAGATCAATAATATCAAATGGATGTAATAATCTCGGAAGAAAACCTCTTTCCTTTGATAGCATATTTCCAATTTAACGAAGCATCATTTTCAATGAAGAACAAAGACATTTTGTTTCCGCTATTATGTTATAGTTCCCACAATGAAATGGTAAATCAAGATGCTTGAATGACGAATAATGCATAAAAATATCTTAAAGTAAATATGATGTAAAATATATATTAATATTATTTTTTAATAAAAAAGAATTACACACATTAAATTATAAAAAGATTATTTTACTTATTTAACTACTTACACTCTAAATTGTAAAAGGGCTAGGTTGTGAACCTGTCGTTACTGAGCAGCTGGTTTGCAAGTAGATTCAGCTGGTTTGCAAAGCAACTGCAGCAGCTGGATTGCAGGATTGCAGCTTGCAAGCTGGATGACTTTAAGTCATCCATTGAAATAACTGCTTTCAGAAATGAGGAAACTCTTGGTGATTGTGATAGCATGTAATAGTGTCTCGCAATGAAAGTTTGGCCTAGTTGACTTTAATCTTATCTGTCAATTTGTTCCAACAATGAAGTGGTAAATCAAGATGTTTCAATGACAAATAATGAATAAAATATATTATGGAAAGTGAATATGATATAAAATATATATTAATATTATTTCTTTTAAATAAAAAAAGAAATACACTAATTAAATTATCAAAAAATTATTTTATGTACTTAATCACTTACACTTCATTGGATTCAGGTTTGAATCTGCTAAAGTCATCCATTGTAATCCATTGTCACTATTTTCAGAAATGAGGCAACTGTTGGTGATTGTAATAACATGTAATAGTGTCTCGCAATGAAAGTCTGGTTCCCTGATGGGAGTTTCGTGGGATTTTTTTTTTGTCATACGACGCAAATTGACAGTTACTTCTAAAACTCTTTCTAGAAGGCAATGCCTACCTTTCATCCTCCGTCTGTGTGTTAATAAATACACTCATATAAATGACATGTGACGACCATACTAATAACATAAGTACACTATATATAAGGCATAATTACACTATAATGACGTAAAGTAAATTAACTTATGACATGCAAATGTAGGATAACTTCATACATAATGACATAAGCATATCATACATTTACTTAAAAGCTTATTGGAGGGCAATGTCTTTCTTTCATCTTCCGTCAGTTATTTCCTGTACATATATATAAAAGGCATAAGTAAAGACCATACAAGTGACATAATAATGCCATATATAAGACATAATTATACCTTAATAACATACGTATACGTTTCATTATGTATGATAATGACATAAGTACGTCATATATAATGAAACCATATTGAAAACATAAGAACCCCATACATAATGGCATAAGTACACCATACGTAATGACACCATATATAAAAAAAAAATAAGCACCCTATACATAATGACATCATAAATAAAAAGATAGGGAACCCATACATAACGATTTAAGTACACCATACATAATGATACCATATATAAAACATAAGAAACCCGTACATAATGACATGAGTATATCATACATTTTATAATATGAAGTCCTAAAAGTTTTATTGAAAGGTAATAGCTTTCTTTCATCCTTCATCAATCAGTTTTCATCCTCCGTCGGTTTTTCCTATTAAGTACACCTATGTCAATATCATAAGTGAAGGTCATACAAATTTTATAAGTTCACAATACACAAGACATAATTAAACCGTAATGACATAAACATACCATACCTAGTGACAATGGATACCATACATAATCACATAAATAGATGATACGTGCACAAGTACACCATATATAATGTCAAGATTGCACCATAATAATATATCATACATAATGATATGACGACACACAATTACTTTCATATAAATATACCATATAATAATGACATAAGCGCAGCATAAATTTTTCTATATGCCGTTCAAATGCGGGACGGTTATTCTTAGAACTCTTACTGGAAATCAATTTTCCTTTTTATCCTTCCGTGCTGTTAAATATACCGACTTGAATGGAGACTTATAAATACATAATATTCAAACTGCATGTACAGATGGTATAATATAATAAATAGCTTAAGGCAGCATATACAAATGATGATGATATATATAACATACACAAATGGTATAATAAAATAAAATATTCAAAATTTTTAAAAATATTATTCAACTGTATATTGTGAATTAAATTATTTTCGCAGGTCTCATCTAGTTACATTTTTAAATCTTACTGAAAGGAACTTATATAAGGAATTGTGAAAAATATCACAATGATACCTAGTTTTCTTCCACTTTCCATTTAAAACATCTGAAATTTTTTGTATTATATTTTATATATATATATATATATATAACATCGTATTTTTATGCTTATTTTTACCGAATACAAAAATAAATAACAAATTCTGAAAAATTTCTACTCAAAATTTAATATTTTTTAATTGAAAACGATTTTTTCAAATCTCTGTACTTTTCCTTCTTTCTAAAATTTAAAACAATTTTTATATCCTGTAATATTAATAATTTAAAACTCTACTATCAAGATTCCTATCCGCCTTCGGGGATTTTATAATAAAATATATCTACTAAATTTATTTAATAGGACTTCAATATTATTTCTAATATTTTTATCAGTAACATAGTTTTTACATATCGTTTAATTTCTTTTCATTTTGTCAAGATAAAAGTAAATTTTTACTTTTAAATATTAACTGTTTATTATTAACGAATGTTATTTTTTCATAAATACATATACCCGAAGAATTATTCCGATTTGCCACAGTTGGGAAAAACGTTTTATCAAAATATAAAACTCGATTTAGAATAGGAAATAAAATTAATGACATTTCCCCATAGAATGCTTTTCTTGAGCAGCAGCTATGAGTTATAAAGAAATATAATAGAGTAAAAAGAGAAACATAAACATTAGAATAATAACATAAAATGTAAAATTAAAAGTCAATGGATTTGCATCCTAAGTTAATGGTTCCACAATTTTAAAAGACAAAAAGATATTGGTAAGATTTTTAAATGTAAAGTGAATCGAAATGGCAATGTATTTGTTTCTCTGTTAATGTTCTAGTTCCACATTTTTTAAAAGATCCAAAATCCACAAAAAATTGTTCGCACATATTTCATTATAATATGCGCCATCTATATCAATGGATGAATTGTAAAACATTTTTATGCCAGTTTCAAAGAAGACTTTTGATTTATTGTCAATAAGTTCAATAAAGACAGTTTTGACAGCTTCGTGATTGACAAAGTGCTTATTCGTTAAAAAAAAAAATGTTTGTGAAAATTTTGTTTTTGTTTTCAAATTTCAAATGTTTAAAAAATTGACAGGCAGTAGAAGACAAACCTGGTGAATATGATGGATGAGGCAGAAACTCAAATTTTAACACGTTCAGTTTTTGGTGTGATATGGTGGGACTGTTTTAAACTTTAATAATATTAAAAGATATTTAGAACTGACAAGGAACAACTACTCTCAATTCCCAAAGCATCGAAACATACTATAATATATATATAATTCCATAATAACCAATACCACATTAAACTCTTCAAATTATAGTGGATACATTAATTGTATCGTTCCCACATGTTGTTTAATGTTTCGTATTCTTGAGTAGCATATTCTAGGGCATCATGCGTATTCTTGAGTATGTCCAAATTTATATTTATACAGAAAACTAATGCATATTTGTGTAATTCCATGTTTCTATTTGTTTATTATTTATTTAAGATTTTCTTAAAAATCCAAAAACAAAAAAAAATCCAAAATATCCAAAATATACAGTTAGACAGAGCACAGAATATACAGTAAAATGATATATAACACTCTTATTTAACTTTTAATAATGTTTGAAATATATGTTATAGAACGTCAGCTAATATTAAAAAGTTCAGTTCGTGTTCAACATCCCAATATATGTATATTTTTACATAAAAAAAAATACAATTTTGTGCGACATCTATCACTGCTTTTGGAACACCAAGTTAGAATGTGCTTTCACACGTAATATACTACAAAGCGGGATCATGACAATTGTATGGGGATATTTTTACAGCATTTACTTCAGACATTACCATGTCTGAAGTCGGTTTTATATCACTTAATAGAATGCAAATTTAGAAAAATAGAACCAAGTTTACATACATTAAAAATAAATATCCAATAATAAACAAAATTATATATTTATAGGTGTGCAATCCCAGATTTGCATCGATTTCCAAAATGAATGGGACATAATCCAAAACCATGAAAGAACTGAAATTCTTCAAAACGAAACTATTTGGCTCGCTTGTCCAAGTATCCAATACGGTCACTAATATGATATTTATTGATCGAGTCACATCCCGAATAAAGTGCATATCTCATACCCTTAAAATAGGATTATATAATTTAATCAGCTTTGTACAAGGGCTGCAAAGTCTAGTGCAGGCAGCACACCTTTCGAAACCAAAACCCGAAAATATGCTTAGAGACAAATGCACTCGCATAACTTCTGGACACATCGTCAGAGAGAGCTTAGTAAGTAGATAGTGCATGCACGTCGTTACCAAGATTTAATACCCACTTCAATATATATATTTAATATTTAGCTATTGAGTAAGGGTTATTATCTATTGAGTTCTGGAAATAAGTTCCGAAACTAAAATATTCTAAAACGGAAAAAAAAAAAAAAAAATTTGTATTAAAACTGAAATTTATTAAAAATAAGAGCCTTTTTTAACTGTATGAGCTTGGACGAGCTTGTGGCTCTAACAACATACCAACCAAACTTCTGGTAATTAATTGTTAAGATTAACACAGCATTCGCAAAGATTTCACGAGCAGATCTAATTGTTAAATTTTTCTTTGGAAATTTGTTTGATAGAATGAGAATAATATATGTACAAATGTATATAAACATTTATTTTATTTTTAATAACTTGCAACTTTTATGTTTGTAAATATCATTGTTAAAGAAATTATATAAAGTAATTTGTGTTGCTTACTAAGCAGTTAAAGTTTACTACACTAAAGTTCGACCACCATTTGTATGAACGTCCGATTTAAAAGCGAAAACTGACGAATCGATTACTTTTTGATGTTGGTTAGATATGCGTAGCACAAAGCAGTTTTGCGAACTCGTGTCTCAGAGGCAATGTGCGCCACTGGTGAGCGTTATGACTCAGGTTCACTCCTCTTGAGGTATGCTGTTTCAAAAACGAGGAGATTCGATGGCGTCTGTGAAGTTCAGCATCTTGCCTCGTGAGTCGGACTACCTGGTGGAGTTTTCCGGGTTTTTCTGCCCATGTGATACACAATTGTGGGGTAGTTCCTCCTAAAAGTTCTTCCGGAAAGCCACTTCCCGCTTCAGCGTTACAAAGCCAAGTCTGCTTCTACCTGCGGCTGCTCCATCACAACAGAAGCTGCTCCTTCCCCTTCATCCATGAGAAGATAACACACGGGATGTTCGTCCGTCACTGAGGTTTAGACACAACACAAAAGCAATTTTGAAAGAAAGAAAAATTAATATTTATTAAAAATTTAAATGATTTTTTAATTGAAATTAAAACACATCTGAAATTACCTTTTCTCTTATCACGCCGTCCTATTTGTTTCTGGGCCGATTTGATCCCTTTGTCAATTTTTCTTCACAATCAGGAATCGATTCATACACAAAAGCATTTTATTTACATAAAAGCAGCATCCCTCGCCTGTGAGTGCTAAGCCACCTCTGCATCATACACTACGTTTTTAATGTACTGCCAAATAACAATAATATTGTCAATGTATTGCCCACATAATCGCCATGACTAAGGCACTTATTACGTGCTTCGTCCCTTTTAAAATAGGAATAAATATATTGTACGATATTGCATAATACATAAGTTAATTAAACATTATTCCTATTTCCCAACACGTTAAAATATTGCAAATACATATTAAACACGAATGGTTTAGCGAAGATTTACTACAGCTGATAATGTTAGTCCCATAAAATTGAGCATAAACAAAATTTATCCAAACTATTTGCATTAAAACCATGTAACTTATGCATAAATCTTGCCAAATCAGAATTTTAAATCCTTTCTGTTCCCATACAAAACATTCGTTAAATATTCCAGCTCAATCGAAAGCACTTTGGGCACAGTCAACATCTGTTGAATCCTTTTTCTTGCGTCTCCTCTCCATTTACAAAAATGCAAATAATATCTTCCTGGAAGATGCACCCCGTAGCGGGAGCCAGTTCTTTCAAAGACCGATTCAACAGCCCAATTCATTTGGAATTCTCGCATAGATTTACTGCAAAGATCACGGGAATTCATATGTAAATATTTAAGCAGAATCCCTTTAGGTTCAGGTATTTTTATACTTCATTAAATTAAAATAAAGGTCTTTTGAGGATGTATTTTCAGTTTCACATCAAAAGGAAACTAACTTTCGTTTTCCTTATAAGAATCCAGAATGGATAACTTTCTACTATGTTACATTGATCGATTGTACTATGTCAACAATAAAAGTGATCTAGTATAGTGTTTATATACAGAGTGATTATAATTAAACTGATTACAATTTTGAAAGTGTAACTTTTAATTTTAATCATCCCGTATATATACAAAATATATATACATATTTATTTATTTTATCTTTAATAACTTTTGCAACTTTTTTGTTTCTAAATAATTTCCATTAAAGAAATCATATAAAATAATTAGTGTTGATTTTTAAGTAACGAAAACTGACTACTCTATTACTTTTTGATGTTGGTTAGATATACGTAACACAAAGCAATTTTGCCGATGCATGGCTCAGTGGCAACGTACGCCGCTAGTGAGCATTACGGCTGAGGTTCACTCCCGCTGGCGGCTTTGTTGTAGACGCTGTTTCAAAAAAGGAGCAGACTCGATGGTGTTTGTGATGCTCAGCATCTTGCCTCGTGAGTTGGACTACCTGGTGGAAATTTTCCGGATTTTCTACCCATGCGATACACAAATGCGGGGCAGTTGCTTTTAAAAGTTCTCCCGGAAGGCACTGACTTGTTTTTTTAGCGTCACGGAGCCAAGTCAGACTTCTACTGTGGGTGCTCCATCACAACAGAAGCTGCCCCTTTCCATCCATCAATGAACTCACTGTCCCTCAATGAGTATTAAACAAAACAACAGAAAGCAATTTTGAAAGAAAAAAAAAAAGGAATAGTTACCTTTGAAATTTTTTCATTTAATTTATCTTTTGGTATTATTTAAATTAAAACTTTATTTATTAATAAAAATAAAAATAAAAAATTATTTTTATTGTAATTAAAACTCATCCAAAATTATCTTTTTCTATTATTACGTCACCCTGTTTGTATCAATCTGACTTGACAATTTTTCTCACAATCAGGAAACGATTTATTTACATTGAAGCCGCAACACTCGCCTGCGAAAGCCAATCTACGGTCAACTCTGCATCATACATTATGAGTTACTCGAATGTTGTTAATGTATTGCCAATTATCACAATGTTCCATCTTTAATGCAATTAATGCATCTTTTATGCTACTTGCTTGGTCCGCTTTAACATAGAAATAAATATAATGTACGATATTGCATTTTAATATCAAACAAATAATGCATAAGTCAATTAAACATTATTCCTTCCCAACACGTAAACTATCGCGAATAACGTATTAAACACGAATGGTTTAGCGAAGATTTACTACAGCTGATAATGTTAGTCCCATAAAATTGAGCATAACAAAATTTCTCCAAACTATTTGCATTAAGAGCATGTAAGTTATGCATAAATCTTACTAAATCAGAATTTTAAATTCTTTCTGTTCCCATACAAAACATTCGTTAAATATTCCAGCTCATTCGAAAGCACTTTGGGCACAGTCAACATCTGTTGAATCCTTTTTCTTGCGTCTCCTCTCCATTTACAAAAATGCAAATAATATCTTCCTGGGAGATGCACCCCGTAGCGGAGCCAGTTCTTTCAAAGACCGATTCAACAGCCCAATTCATTTGGAATTCTCGCATAGATTTACTGCAAAGATCACGGAATTCATATGTAAATATTTAAGCAGAATCCCATTAGGTTCAGGTATTTTTATACTTCAATAAATTAAAATAAAGGTCTTTTGAGGATGTATTTTCAGTTTCACATCAAAAGGAAACTAACTTTCGTTTTCCTTATAAGGATCCAGAATGGATAACTTTCTACTATGTTACATTGATCGATTGTACTATGTCAACAATAAAAGTGATCTAGTATAGTGTTTATATACAGTGTGATTATAATTAAATTGATTACAATTTTGAAAGTGTAACTTTTAATTTTAATCATCCGTATATATACAAATATATATACATATTTATTTATTTTATCTTTAATAACTTTGCAACTTTTTTGTTTCTAAATAATTTCATTAAAGAAATCATATAAAATAATTAGTGTTGGTTTTAAGTAACGAAAACTGACTACTCTATTACTTTTTGA
This sequence comes from Caerostris extrusa, assembly GCA_021605095.1. Lineage (NCBI taxonomy): Eukaryota > Metazoa > Arthropoda > Arachnida > Araneae > Araneidae > Caerostris > Caerostris extrusa. The sequence continues at coordinate 53,922 of BPLR01007815.1, forward strand.
TGTTGGTTAGATATACGTAACACAAAGCAATTTTGCCGATGCGTGGCTCAGTGGCAACGTACGCCGCTAGTGAGCATTACGGCTGAGCTTTCACTCCGCTGGCGGCTTTTTTGTAGACGCTGTTTCAAAAAGGAGCAGACTCGATGGTGTTTGTGATGCTCAGCATCTTGCCTCGTGAGTTGGACTACCTGGTGGAAATTTTCCGGATTTTCTACCCATGCGATACACAAATGCGGGGCAGTTGCTTCTAAAAGTTCTTCCGGAAGGCACTGACTTGCTTTAGCGTCACGGAGCCAAGTCAGACTTCTACTGTGGGTGCTCCATCACAACAGAAGCTGCCCCTTTCCATCCATCAATGAACTCACTGTCCCTCAATGAGGATTAAACAAAACAACAGAAAGCAATTTTGAAAGAAAAAAATGAATAGTTACCTTTGAAATTTTTCATTTAATTTATCTTTTGGTATTATTTACATTAAAATTTTATTTATTAATAAAAATAAAAATTATTTTTTATTGTAATTAAAACCCATCCAAAATTATCTTTTTCTGTTATTACGTCACCCTGTTTGTATCAATCTGACTTGACAATTTTCTCACAATCAGGAAACGATTTATTTACATTGAAGCCGCAACACTCGCCTGCGAAAGCCAATCTACGGTCAACTCTGCATCATACATTATGAGTTACTCGAATGTTGTTAATGTATTGCCAATTATCACAATGTCTCCATCTTTAATGCAATTAATGCATCTTTTATGCTACTTGCTTGGTCCGCTTTAACATAGAAATAAATATAATGTACGATATTGCATTTTAATATCAAACAAATAATGCATAAGTCAATTAAACATTATTCCTTCCCAACACGTAAAACTATCGCGAATAACGTATTAAACACGAATGGTTTAGCGAAGATTTACTACAGCTGATAATGTTAGTCCCATAAAATTGAGCATAACAAAATTTCTCCAAACTATTTGCATTAAGAGCATGTAAGTTATGCATAAATCTTACTAAATCAGAATTTTAAATCCCTTTCTGTTCCCATACAAAACATTCGTTAAATATTCCAGCTCATTCGAAAGCACTTTGGGCACAGTCAACATCTGTTGAATCCTTTTTCTTGCGTCTCCTCTCCATTTACAAAAATGCAAATAATATCTTCCTGGGAGATGCACCCCGCAGCGGAGCCAGTTCTTTCAAAGACCGATTCAACAGCCCAATTCATTTGGAATTCTCGCATAGATTTACTGCAAAGATCACGGGAATTCATATGTAAATATTTAAGCAGAATCCCATTAGGTTCAGGTATTTTTTATACTTCAATAAATTAAAATAAAGGTATTTTGAGGATGTATTTTCAGTTTTCACATCAAAAGGAAACTAACTTTCGTTTTCCTTATAAGGATCCAGAATGGATAACTTTCTACTATGTTACATTGATCGATTGTACTATGTCAACAATAAAAGTGATCTAGTATAGTGTTTTATATACAGAGCGATTATAATTAAATTGATTACAATTTTGAAAGTGTAACTTTTAATTTTTAATCATCCCGTATATATACAAATATATATACATATTTATTTATTTTATCTTTAATAACTTTGCAACTTTTTTTGTTTCTAAATAATTCCATTAAAAAGAAATCATATAAAATAATTAGTGTTGATTTTTAAGTAACGAAAACTGACTACTCTATTACTTTTTGATGTTGGTTAGATATACGTAACACAAAGCAATTTTGCCGATGCGTGGCTCAGTGGCAACGTACTCCGCTAGTGAGCATTACGGCTGAGGTTCACTCCGCTGGCGGCTTTGTTGTAGACGCTGTTTCAAAAGGAGCAGACTCGATGGTGTTTGTGATGCTCAGCATCTTGCCTCGTGAGTTGGACTACCTGGTGGAAATTTTTCCGGATTTTCTACCCATGTGATACACAAATGCGGGGCAGTTGCTTCTAAAAGTTCTCCCGGAAGGCACTGACTTGCTTTAGCGTCACGGGAGCCAAGTCAGACTTCTACTGTGGGTGCTCCATCACAACAGAAGCTGCCCCTTTCCATCCATCAATGAACTCACTGTCCCTCAATGAGGATTAAACAAAACAACAGAAAGCAATTTTGAAAGAAAAAAAAGGAATAGTTACCTTTGAAATTTTTCATTTAATTTTATCTTTTGGTATTATTTCAATTAAAACTTTTTATTTATTAATAAAAATTAAAATAAAAATTATTTTTATTGTAATTAAAACTCATCCAAAATTATCTTTTCTGTTATTACGTCACCCTGTTTGTATCAATCTGACTTGACAATTTTTCTCACAATCAGGAAACGATTTATTTACATTGAAGCCGCAACACTCGCCTGCGAAAGCCAATCTACGGTCAACTCTGCATCATACATTATGAGTTACTCGTATGTTGTTAATGTATTGCCAATTATCACAACGTCTCCATCTTTAATGCAATTAATGCATCTTTTATGCTACTTGCTTGGTCCGTTTTAACATAGAAATAAATATAATGTACGATATTGCATTTTAATATCAAACGAATAATGCATAAGTTAATTAAACATTATTCCTTCCGAACACGTAAAACTATCGCAAATAACGTATTAAACACGAATGGTTTAGCGAAGATTTACTACAGCTGATAATGTTAGTCCCATAAAATTGAGCATAACAAAATTTCTCCAAACTATTTGCATTAAGAGCATGTAAGTTATGCATAAATCTTTACTAAATCAGAATTTTAAATCCTTTCTGTTCTCATACAAAACATTCGTTAAATATTCCAGCTCATTCGAAAGCACTTTGGGCACAGTAAACATCTGTTGAATCCTTTTTTTCTTGCGTCTCCTCTCCATGTACAAAAATGCAAATAATATCTTCCTGGGAGATGCACCTCGTCGCGGATCGGAGCCAGTTCTTTCAAAGACTAATCCAACAGCCGATTCATTTGGAATTCTCGCATAGATTTACTGCAAAGATCACAGGAATTCATATGTAAATATTTAAGCAGAATCCTATTAGGTTCAGGTATTTTTATACTTCAATAAGTTAAAATAAAAGTCTTTTGAGAATGTATTTTCAGTTTTACATCAAAAGGAAACGAACTTTCGTTTTCCTTTATAAGGTACCATGAATGGATAACTTTCCCCCATGTTATATTGATCGATTGTATGTCAACAATAAAAGTGATCTAGTATAGTGTTTATATATATGAGCTGATATAATAAATTTGGATTACACCTTTTGAAAGTGTAACTTTAATTTTAATCATCCTGGTATACAAATAGGTGCATATACATATTTATTTATTTTATCTTTTAATAAATTTTGCAACTTTTTTAAGTTTCTAAATAATTCCATTAAAGAAATC
>BPLR01007816.1:0-69352 GCA_021605095.1 Caerostris extrusa
AATCATTTTTCTACTGCACGAATATTTTTGTTAAAGCAAAGTATATACTAATATTTATAAATAGTTTAAATTTACGAATGCTATCGATGTTTATTATAATTTACATGAAAAACGAAATGCATGTCGGTTTCATACTTTATTTTTGTTCTTGATTTTTCTGATAGCCTAGCAAATATAAATTTTAATAATATTTTGCTGCTATTTTGTATAATTGCTGTTTGTCGTTTAAATATCACTTAGCCCCTTCGATTAGGCGTTTTTCACCCTCGAATGATGAAAGATTTATTTTTATTTTGAGGTGTATATCTATTATGAAATTTGTTACTTATAAATCATAATCGTTTAATCATTTTCTGCCAACATTTCCATTTTATAAATTTGGAAATCTTCTACTAATACTTCAATGCATTATTAATTATAAAAATTATATTCTCATATGCATGTTTAGAGTTTTTTCATTACTGGGTCAATTTAATAAATAATTAATTAAAATTATACAGTTGGACTTAAAGCAATCTGAGAATGAGAAATTAATTAAACTATATATGTTTTTCATGAATAGATAAATGAATATACTGGAAAGTACTTCGATGAAACCAACAATTCCTTGTTCTAGAATGCTTTTCATGTTTTATAGAAAAGGAACTTAAACTGGCAACATATTATTTGCTGTTCCTCAGGCTAACAGTGCATTATATCTGCTAAAAATTAATTTATATCATCAACAATTTAAAGCATAATAAAATTTCGCTAGTATGGTATTGTTTTGTGCGTAAATTAAAAATATATATTACTACAAACGCTGTAACATTCTAATTAAATAAATGAAATTTTTCAAGTTTTTCTTTTAATTTTAGATAATTAGTAAATAATTATCATTAATTATTTAACATGAAAGAATAATTTTTCGTCATGCATTCAGAGCATAAGATGGAACTTATTTTTTATAAATACTTGAGCTTTCAGTATTATTATTCTTTTATTTAATGATATATGTGAGTTATAATTTTCAATTATTTAATTTCCTGGCTCGTATAGCTTCGAATATTTGCAACTACACTTAAAATTAAAAAATATAAATCAACAGGAGGAAGCTGCAGAAATAGTCTGAAGGACATCCATGTGATCAAAATACTAATTTTTGTTTTCGTTCCTTCCAAAATAGAATATGAATTGAAGGGTGGATCAGCGGAGTTCAAACTCATTTGTAAAGGGGTAGGATATTGTAGCTATGAGGATATAGAGTAGTATATAGAAATATTGTAGAATATTTAAAATTGGCTGCACCATCTGCACAGAGCAGGTACTCATATTTATTCAACAGCATTTGTCGAATCATATATTCATGATAACCAAGAATTTCAACCCCTTTTTACTGGACTCCCCCAATTATGCTTCTTACTAGATCAGAAAACGCAGTCAGCAAAAGCAAAGAGAAAATCATGCTTTGCTAAGTACAGAAAAATGCATAATATAGCATCTTATTAATATATATATCCAAATGCATCTGGCAAACAGACATGGACGTCTTGGATGCCTTAAGGCAAGCGCTGTTACAGGCATTTACTCACTTTGCATTACCCAGGGGGCGCGTGTAACTTGAAGATAAGCCACGGACGCAGAGTAACAATGCCCCGCAACGCTCAACGATCCTATTTGGGACCGGGACCTACGGTTTAAAGTGGATTCCGGAACCACTACGCATCCATGGCACCGCCGGGGGCTCAAAAGACGAAACCTGTGGTACCGTGCGCCACGAGCGCTGAGCCACTCGGCCATTCAGGCCCTTCTTATTAATATAAAATGTAATATTTTATCCCGTAAGCAAAATTATTCAGAATAATATTTCTCAACCCAGAAAAGGATATATTATACATCACAAACAAAGTATACAAGCATTGTACTTCTAAATGTCTTTTGTCCATTGTCTTTTTTTGATTTTTATGAAGATTTTTTTCTAATATACAGGAAAAAGTTTCATAAAAATCAAAAAATAACGCATTAATCGAACTATCTATATATATAGATAGTTCGATTAGATAGATAGAGATAGAGAGATAGAGAGAGATAGAGAGATAGAGAGAGATATAGAGATAGAGAGAGATGGAGAGTAGAGAGATAATAGATAGAGATAGAGAGAGAAAATAATATGGAATATGAAATAATGAATTTAATGTTATTAAGAAATGTAATTAAAAATTGAACAACAAATAGATTTCGAAACTGTTTTTCAAATGTAGATAAATTGCTTATTCCTTGAGAGTTATGCATAGTTTGATTGCACTATTATTTTAAATTGCCGTTCCTAAATCAAATAAAATCAGGCATGTTGAATCTAGACTGACAAATTTTATGCTGAGCAGATATTTCTTAATGATATTCAATAGAATTGCTTAAGGTTATTTATTAAATGATAATAATAATTTCAACTATTTTCTTTTATCGTGGGGTCTCCCAATTATGCCATACCAGACTAGTAGCTACAAAAAGCAATTAATTTAACGTTAGCGAAATTAAATAGTTATATGTTTTTTTAATTTAAGAAATAATAATTAGTAAATAATTAAAATTTTCCGATCAATTGCCCAAGATGAAAAAGTGGTAATTTCTCTATGCATTTAACAGCATAAGACGGAACTGCTGATTTTTATAAATGTTTGAGTTTCAGTGCATTACACCTCCTTATTTAATGATTTCCAATAAGTCGTAGTTTTTAATTGAGCTTTAATTTTTCAGACTGTGTAGTTTAATAATTTAATTAATTTACCTCAAAAATTAAGAATATAAACCAACAGGTCTAGAAAAGAGGATTGGGGCATGCTTATGATCAAAAACTAATTTCTGGTTTCATCCAAAATAGAATTTAAGAAAAAGGGAACTGGAAGAGTTCAAATTCATTTGTAAGGAGGCAGGAGAGTATGAGGCTATAGAAAGTATATAAGAAAAATTAGGAATATTATTTTAAATTGGTGTTCTAAAACAAATAACCAAGAAGTTGCAATTTAAAAATGAATACAAATTCGTATGCTGCAGAAATTTATTTATTCAAAATCATTGCAAATCATTTATTCACATGATAATAAGAATTTCAACTCTTTACTGCTCCAATTCTGCTATACTAGATCAGAAACCCAGTGAGCTAAGCAGAGAAGACAAATCTCATGTTGTACTAAGTACAGAAAAATATATTGTACTATAAAGCATATTATAATCTTATAAAATATTAAAGTATTATTATTTTATCTTCAAATAAATTATTTGAATAATATTCCACTCTTTATGAAAAGAATATTTTTTACATCAACGACAGGATAAAAAACTAGCAAAAAAGTCATGACAAATGAGAAAAAATATTTATATCTAATATAGCACAAAATAATGCCCGTTGGTTTTCAATTTCATCTACAGTTCGCTATTTCGGATCACACGAATAAATTCTCTTTCAATTCTCCTTATTTTTGATGTATACTTCTTTTCGGGACTAAATAGGAATCACATGAAAAGTTATGTGTAACTAATGCTATTGCAGTAGTACTTACAAGAAATATTGTGCTTCTAAAAAGTCTTTTGGATTTTTTTATGAAGATATTTTCTTATATAATAGGAAAAATTTTATATATTTTAATATTATATATGAAAAGAATTTCAACTTTTACTGGACTCCCAATTTTTTGCTCTACTAGATCAGAAGCCCAGTGAGCCAAGCAAAAGACAAATCATACTCTACTAAGTATAGAAAAATGACTTATATTATAAAGGATGTTATAGTATCTTATAAACCATACAATGTAATAGTTTATCTTTAAAGCAAAATTATTCAGAATAATATTTTCTCCTTGAAAAGATATATTATACATCAAACAAGGTATATAAACATTGTACTTCAAAAGTCTTTTGTCTATCGTCGTTTATATTTTTATGAAGATTTTTCCTATAATTATATAAGAAAATTTGAAATATATATCATATATATATATATATATATAAATATCTGAAAAGAACTGATGGAAAGCCAAGTGATTATCAATAATCGAAATTCGTTAGTGTTTTATTTCATTATATTAAGATATAGATTTTTCCCAATTGAGCCATAACCACACGAGATAGAATGAATTAAAAAATGAATAATAGATTTAAATGTTTTAGAAATGATGAATTGCGTATTCTTTGAGGTTATGCATCATTTGATTGCAAAATACTACATTTTTAAGGATTAGTATTTTTTTAACTTTAATTTCTCATATTTTATTAATTAATTTAATACTAATTATTTATAATATTTAATTATCTAGAGATTATTTTACTCGATTAATAATGTCTATATATATCCAGTTGAAGACAATATTGTATCAATATTTTTAAGGATTTAAAAAATATTTAAAGGTTTATTATTAAAGTAATATGTTTTTAATGAATTATTTCAAAACCACTGGATATTTGAGAATTGTTTAAAATAATTTTTCAGTTCAATTTCATAAGATTTTTATTTTGCCAAAAATTTAAAACTTTCATAACCCTGTCAATTTTTAAAAATATTAATTTTGCTTGAATTATGATAGCTAAATGATTAGTTTTGGCCCATTTCACTTAATAAGGCGAAAATTCCTTTTAAACGGAAAATCAATTTAAGAGACAAGAAAAGTTTTTACGGGTACCAAAATAGATGGAAGAAAAAGTAACGTAACTACTTAAACCTAAAAATAGTTCTAGATTCATTAACGAAAATCTCATAATTTAGCAGAAAAATTTTTCCATTAAAGTAAGCGAGATGAAATAAATTAATCTTTTGAAATTTTCTCTCATATCGTGGACACTTTTACTTTTAATTACGGAACATAAAACTTCCGCATTTCAAGAATTTGCATTTTCCCGCCATAAAATGTTAAAAATTATTTATTTTAACTATTTGACCCCCCGAAAAACTATTAAACTATACGCATTTAGTTCAAAGAGTTTGTAAATGTTCGTAAAAGAAAAATCAAGGAATTATTTCTTCGCTTGCAGTGCTATTAAAAAGGCAAATATTTTTAAAGAAGTTTCAAATTTGTGTTCTGATTTATTTAAACTTGAATCTTTAAACAATCAAGACATGTGTAACATCATAATCTTTAAAAGATAATTTGTTTCATATAATAATGTTTGTGCTGAAAATAAAAGTACTTCTTTATGAATATTTATTATAAACTAGTTAACCGTTTATAATAATATAATAATCCGTTTAATGTATAATAAATTTGTATATATGTATTAAAGTATTAGAAAATGCATTAATAGCCATATAAATATGCATTAATAGCCGTATTAACATATATTTCCGTAAAATAGCCGTTTATAAATAATTTTTTCATTTCAAACATTTAATTTTGAATTGTTTTTGTTGTTTGTTTTGTTGTTAGAACGTTAAGGTAAATTACCAAATTTATGAAAATGCATATGAGTTTTTGCACTCTAGATACTCATATCTATTCAGTATACAGGGCTTCCAAAGTGGTCGTTTGCTTACGAATTTCAATAATATATAGCTTAATCCATGAATAAAAATGAATATTTTAGAATGATAATTTTTATACATCTATAACTTTTCTTAACAAAACTAATTTAAATATTTTTAAAAATATAATAAAATTTTTTTCGAAAAATCAATAATGAAAAAAAGGAATAAAACTGTTTACTCACAAAACTTTTCTTACGTTTAGAATAAAATCAATAAATTCTTATACTATTCTGGTCAATAAGTATTTAGTAGAATATCCTTACCACCCATAAAAGCTTTAAAAAAGTCTGAAATAAATTGCACTAGTTCTTTTTATTATTTCTGCATCAATGTTCCTCCATTTTCGATCATTATTGCTTTTAGTTTAGATTTCATATTCAAGTCATTCCGTCATGCTGAATACTTTCGGTTTTTCTCTTCGCAAAATCAAATGGTCAAAGAAGCAAAGAATTTTATTGAAATACTGAATTGAAATCATGTATTATTGTCAGATGAAAATAAATGACATTTTGTGACGTATAATTGTATGTAGAAGAATGTTTAATTGTTTTAAATCAGGCCACTGAGATGAGATTTTCAGAATTTGGGGACAATGAGAGGGGCCAAAAACCAGACGTTGAAAGTAGTGTGAGTTGAATATTTATTTTTGATGAAAAGCAAAATTGTTTCCAATATTAAAATTTTGACTGAAAGTTTTAAACTGTTTTTTCAAATATTTGCATAAAAAGCAGGGTCATTTTGCCATCACTATATACCAAATTATATACCTTATTATAACATGTCCTGTGGCTGACACGTATGCTATACAAAGATGATCCATGCTTTACTGTTCCAACAAAGTTCTTGGAATTAAATCTTTAATTTTCTCCTCCATTCAATTATACGTCCATGGGAATCAAAAATTAAATAATTCATGATTCATACTTCTTTATCATATTTTAAGAAGGAAAAAACCTCATCTTTCTATTTTTCGCATTTAGAAAAATTTCTTCAGGGAAAACGCCCATGTAATCTTGCGGATCTGAGCACTTATAGAAAGTTTTTAGGTGAAAAAGTAGAAAACTTTTTCAGCAAATTCTGCATTAGTTTTTACAATAATCAACTTTAGATTTTACCTAAATTTTCTAAATATAAATCCCTGATCAAGTTGATTAATTTCGCAGGACGATCATTTCTTACCTTTGTTTTCATCCGAAATCCTTCTTTAAAAAGCATTTTATTACGTACTACACTACAGATGAGATAAAATGTAGTAACTTTAACGATATTCCGAACTGATTTACCCCTAGAAAGTATAGATGTGAAACAACAATAAGAAATAAAATTTAACTAACGAAATTAATATATGCAATTTAATAATGATAAAGAATTTGCCAATTTTAATGTAAATGTTGTACCTTGATTAAATATATTTTCCAATGTTACGCAGAGGAACACCTCCTCAGATTGTCATTAATAAGGTAGCCGAATTCATATCAAAATCATATTTTTTATCAAATATGTACATAAAATTTTCTTTATCATATTCCACAACATATTGATTTTTATAACTAAATTTACTTAAATTATTATCATCATTAAAAAGAAATATTCATTATTAATTGAGTGTATCTTTTCAATGATACATGAGGACTAAGCGCCTCAAATTTATATTTTCAGGTTGTCAAAAATACGGAAGTTAACTCAATTCATCAATTAATAAGAGAGAGTTTTTATAACGTTTTTTTATCGACCGATATTTTACTTCCTCCCCAGCTGCATGCTCATAGGAAACATTGTACCTATTGGTGCGCATGCGTATCTTGTGTCATACTGCACTACTGAGGTATTCCTATGAGCATGTGCGCTAGGAAAATATTGACGATAAAAAAAAAACGTTTAAACTCTCTAATATCTCATCTTTGCAAAGATAACATGGTTTTTAAAAAATAAGTTTTATGTTGATTCATCGTATGAAAATTTTTGAAAGAACTGAAGATTTTTTTTACAAAAAATTATACATTTTTAAAGGACAATTTGAAATATTCCATTACCTTTTTTTAAACACTTTTAAATTGCTTTTAAGAATAATTTTTCTATTATTCTATATTTTATTTTGTTCATATTCCTCCTGTTCATATTTTTAAGAATCTTTGTACTATTCATTAATTGACATTGTTGTATTTTTCATTATTCTGTTTCATCAAACTACCTATTTCTCATTCATTGCACAACATATGTTTTATTTTTTATTTATTCTAATGTACACAACTACATGGATGTTATATTGTGTAAAATTCTGTGTGTTTTGATTGTAAATCATATTTCTGGTACACGCTCAAGTCCTCTCTCCTCATTGAAATTTCATTTCCAACTTTCTCTCACTGTATGGCAAACTCTTGGAAGGACCAAATTCTGTACTAAGCCTCATTTGTTCTTTGTAATTTCACTACTTACAATTAATAGTTTCATTTTATTGCACCAATCCCTATTAACCTTGTGTTCTCATGTTTTCTCATAACAACCAATTATTGGCACCCTATCATTAGTCACTAACCTAACATTTCTCTCTATTTTTTTCCATTTCCACGCTCTGCAATACAATAGCAGAAAACACTTTTTAATGATTTGTTTGTTATTTAATTCGCTCTAGTACGGGCGTCTTACATAATCAGCAGCTCTTGGACTCATTTCTTCCTGCTATATCGTGTTCATGGCTCTATTAAAATCTATAATAATAAAATTAAATAAAAAGTACTAACGAATTTCAATTATCGACCTCACTTGTCTTTCCATCATATCTTTCAGATCTCCTTTCTCTTTCTCTCTCTCTATATATATATAATTTTATTTATTTATATAAATATAAATATATAGAAAATGTCTACATGAAAATCCCAAAAGACAATGGACAAAGACTTTTAGAATATTTGTATACTACGTAAATAACATTACCTACGAATAACTTTTTATGTGAGTCCTATTTAGTCCGAAAGATCTTAGCACATCAAAATAAGAAAAATTGAAGTGAATTTATTCGTTATCCGAATAGAGAGTGAACTTCAGCGATGAAATTGGAAACCAACAGGAATTATTTTGTGTATATGTATAAATATTTTTTTTTTCCATTTGCTCTATGATTTTTGCTTTTTATCCGTTCATGTTTGATGTAAAATATATCCTTTTCAAAAGAGAATATTATTCTGAATAATTTTTGCTTTAAAGATAAAAATATTACATTTTATATTTATAAGATGCTATAATATGCTTTATAATATATAGACATTTCTCTATGTTTAGTAAAACATGATTTGTCTGTTGCATAGCTCACTGGGCTTCTGATATAGTATAGCATAATTGGGAATCCAGTAAAAGTTGAAATTCTTATTATCATGAATACATGATTTGCAATGATTTTGAATAAATAAATTTCTGCAGCATAGAAATTTGTATTCATTTTTTAAATTGAACTTGGTTATTTGTTTTAGAACACCAATTTAAAATAATATTCTAATTTTTTATATACTTTCTATAGCCTCATACTATCCTGCCTCTTACAAATGAATTTGAACTCTTCCAAATTCTTTTTTCTTAAATTCTTTGGATGGGGGGAAAACAAAATTAGTTTTTTGATCATAAGAATGCCCAGTCCTCTTTCTAGACCTGTTAGTTTAAATTCTTAATTTTTAGGTATTAATTAAAATATTAAACTACACAGTCTGAAATTAAATAATTAAAAACTATGACTTATTAAATCATTAAATAAGGAAAATTAATACCACTGAAACTCAAACATTTATAAATCAGTTCCGTCTTATGCTGTTAATGCATGAGTAATTATACTTTCATCTTAAGTAATTGATCGAAAATTTTGATTATTTACTAATTATTATTTCTTAAATTAAAAAACAAAAATTTAATTTATTTAATTAGCTTGTTAAATTAATTGCTTTTTTAGTGATATTTTTTGTAAACTTGCACAAAACAATACCATTATTCATGGTGCTTTTAAATTGACTCATATAAATTAATTTTAGTAGATATAATACATATGCTATGAACAACAAATAAGATGTGTTCAGTTTGAGTTCAATTTTTTCTATAAACATATTAATAAACATTCTTGAATAAGAAATTTTTTATTTTTCAAAAGTAATTTCCGTTTTCATTTATCTCCATAAAATAATATAAGTTTAATTAATTTTCATTCTAAGATTTCTTAAGTCAGCTGTATAATTTTAATTAATTATTAATTAAATTACCCCAATAAATAAATGATCATTTCATTGCTCAGCATTCATATGATAATTCAATTTTATAATAACCTGCATTAATTCTTAGTATAGATTTCGAAATTTACAAATGGAAATATTTTTAGTAGAAAATATTAAAAACATAAAGTAAGAAAATATGAGTTAAATGTGTTACAAATTCCACAGAAAATATACTCAGGAAAAAATAATATAAACTTTCCTTTATTCAAGAGGGTAAAAAATGCCTAGCTGAATGTGGGCTAAGTGATATTTTAGCACTAAACACATTATATTAAATAGCCTTTAAAAGTTGGAATTAAAAAGAAAATCATATAAGCTATTATTTTTTTTAGTTTATCTGGCGCCATCTATTCGTAAATATGTGCAACATAAATCTAAAAAAACTAAAAATTAATTAATTAAATTTAATGTACTATATTAATATTTGAAGAAAAAAACTGTATTAACATCAAGTTTCATGCACTAGAAGTTAAAAAATTTATTTGAACTTGATTTGATGAATTAAAAGTATTTTATAAACGATTGAAAATTTGAACAAGATATATATAGGGAGAGTGGAGTTAATGGAAGGAATTGAATAAAGTGTCAAACCGACATCATTTCGTTTTTCACGTAAATTATAATAAATAATCGATAGCAAAAATTAAAAACTATTTTTAAATATTAAGTTATTAAATATATTTTGCTTTAACAAAAAATATTCGTGTAATTGAAAAATGATTTTTAAATTTCAAAATAAACATTTCTTGTCTTATTAAGAAAAACCTTATCAAAAGCTGACTACAAAAATAACACACACGAGTATTAAAATTATTTCTTTCAAGGCAAAAATAAAAAGGAACGTAAATAAAATAAACTTATAATAAACATTTTAGTCTACAAATAGAATATTTAAAAAGAATGTAAAAAGATATTGATAAGAATATAATAACAAAACTTGTCATTATTAATTCAAGAAAATTTCAAAGAGTTCTTAATGCTGTTCATTTAGATGTTTACGAATAATTTATTGTATGAAAAAAATAACCAAAGAATAAAAATTATTTTAAATGCGAATTACGAATAAAAATCGCCAAAAGACGTATGACGTCATATCTCGTCCGTTTTTTTTTTTGTAGACGATTTTTGAACTAAATTATTTGAAAGCACAAATTTAAAAATCAGGCTTTATTTAATTAAAAATAAATATAATAATTTTTTTGAAGTATTGGTTACATACAACATAAAAAAATAATAAATATACTTAAGTGGAAGAAAAAGTTTTTATATTTTACAAATTTTTGTAAATACAAACGAATTTCTTTCTTTTTCATGTACAATGTGGCTCGCAAAAGTGTTCGTAAATCTTTAAAAAGCTAGTCAAAAAATGTTGAAAACTGGATTTGAATTAAGTCCAATATTGATTTTTTCATGTCATTACCATGTAATTCGAATCAAGTCAAATATTATTTTTTTTTTTTTTTTTAAATATTGGTTCCGTTTCCATTTTTAAAAATGAAAGGGCCTGGGGAACAAGAAAAACGCGCCACAAACATGATAGTACATCAAACACTTCGAATAAATTTAAAAATAAAATTATTATTTGTTACTTTTTGTTTTCGCACTTTGATGATATTTAAAAAATTGTTTGGCATTAATTTTCGTATAATTTTTTAAATTCTATTTATTATTTAAAATTGACTGGTAGCTAGTAACAGCAAACAGCATTCAAAGATTGATTATTTTTTATGATAAGTATTTTCATTGACCTAATTCTTTGTAGACAGATAAAAAAACTAACTTTATTTTTTTCTTTGTTCAAGTAGCGTCTCATTTTAATAATTTTTATGATGTTCTGTAGAAAGCTTAAATTAACGGGAACGCTTTCATGAACTGTTTAATTTTGTACTTGTTGCAAAAACTTTTTCGATGTCACAAACACAAACAGAAAAGAATACTTCACATATATTTAATATATTTTGAATCTGGAAAGAACACAGAAGTGAAAAAATTTAGATGGATCACAGATTTATCTTCAACATAGACGATGATAAAGAAGAAAAGGGTAAACGAGGAGAACATTTACACATGAACATGTGATGCAAGCATAGAAAAGAAGAAATCCAAAGACTTTACCGAAACTGAACATTTCCTTCAACTGAAAACTTTTGAAAAACTTTTAGAATTTGAAATACTTTTAGAACGTATATAATCCAGCAGATAAATGTAGCAAGTCTAGAAGCTACTGCAAAATTCAGTTGAAGCCAAGTAGATTTAACAGATAATTGAAAAATCATGAGTCTTTCTACTTTATTTGCCGAGATTTAAAGAAATTCACGAGTTGGGTCCAGCTACGATAGGAGTCGGAAGAGAAAAGAGCAGTGCACCCAATAGCTGTGAAAGTTGTAAGTCGTTTGCAGTCTGAGTAAATGAAATTAAAAACAAACCATTAACATTGTTGCAGTTAGCATAGGAAATAGCGTCGGAATTGAAGAAACAGAGAGAGTATTATAAAGAGAAAATTCAGTCACCGATTGATTATGAGAAAGATAGAAGTGATTATTTACAGAAATTGTGAGAACACAGAGATTAGTACACAATAAATGAAATTAATTATCGTTTGTGAAAAACAGGAAGAGAAAAACTGGGTGGTATTATATATATATATATATATATATATGTAATAATATCGATACCCTGCCTTTTATTTTCCCAACTATTGGGCATAGACATATACTTTCCACTACAAAAAAATGTTCCAAGTGAGGTTAGCATTTATAACTTTGCAATTTTATATTTAAAAGAATCATTACTATAGAAAATAGAAAACCTAACTTTTATACAGTCCCTATAGTTAGGTCTAGTAAAAAAACATTTTACAACTTCTTAACAATTTCAACATAAAAACTTTCAGTGTTAACACATTGACCGAATGCGTAAAAAAAATTTTCATCATGACCAAAAATTAGATATATAATGCCAATTAATATAACTTAATTTTTCGGCCTGTGCTGAAGAGTCAGTCATAAAATAATTAAAACAATTCCAGTTTGAAATCTGGTTAAAACGTCCCTTAACTGCGAAAGACAGGATAGAGAGTTCTCAACCATAAGCCATGGATGAATCTACAGTTAAGTGGACATAACTGATGCACAAAATATCGTTACAGCACTCCCAGGTGGGGAAACACAGAAGTTTCGAAATCTAACTCCGAAATGAAGCAAGCGTAGACTAATCATGTCAATTACAAAGTTGTAGAGCATCGTCGAATTGCGTAGAATCGATACTTTGAAAGTGGAAAATATTCAGGTAGAATTGGATAAATTGTTGAAATGCTACTGTCTATTTATTCGTTGACTGACTTCATTGTTTCTATTTTAAATAATATTTCTTCCAAGAAGGGAAAATTCAGCGAAGCTTTTTATTTAAAATTCCAATAAATGTCTATTATTACTTGGTGGTATCAAGTATTTTGTTTTTGTATCTATTATATAAAAGGACTTGTGTGTGTTTCGACGCAATTTTAAATCTATAACATTTAGAAATGTAACCTCCAACCTCACAATTTTTTTTACTGGCCCCAAAAGTAAAAATTACAAAAGAATAATTGCTAATAAGAACTTTTTAACAAATTAAATCTATACTTTTCAGACGTAAAATTGCGCTTTGAAAAATTTTCAGGAATTGTCTGTTTTTAATCACTTGTTTTTTTTAAATCAAATTCACCTTTAAATTAAAATTAAACATTTTGAAACTTCATTACATTTAAACGAATGAAAACTAATGATTTTTTACTAATTATTTAATTATAAAGAATAATTTTTTTTTTTTTCATATGACATAAGTCGATTTTTTTTCATACCGACTCCCGAGCCTTAACTCATTTCCTTAATTTAGTTGCTATATTATTTAATAGATTTAAAGGAATTTGAGAAATAAATTCAATGAATTTTATTAAACTCATATTTATAAAAACAGTTTCTTCATAAAAAGTATTTTTTTTACATTTTTAAACATGTAGTATCCAAAAAAAAAAAAAAAAAAAAGCATTCTTGTACTATAAATTAATTTGCAAAAATGTATATGCATATTTTAAAAATAACAAATTAACATGTACCAAAGTATAATAAAATAGCTTAATACAAGCCAATGAAATTATTGCACATTTTAAACACAAAGATATTTTGCTTTTATTTACTGTTATTTTTTTTTTAAATTATAAAAAACTTTTAAAATATTGTTTTATGTTAATCTAAGATAGCGTTTTATAAGCCTCAGTGCCCAGAAACGTTTCTGCAATACTTACTTGGTTTGTTGCTAAAGCAGCACCTGTCTACGCTACTAGTTGTATTATTGAAGGATATAATTAAATTGATTAACTAATATTTAATTTTAACATTAATTCCTAGAATTTTGAAAAATAACTATTTTATAAAACAGTTCAGGAGTTTGATTTTATAAAACGACTCCTGAATGAGTTTCTCGAATGTTCTAAAATTGCCGATTCAAATTCCAATCCCTTTTATATTAATATACTTTGAAAAGTACATAAAAATATCATTTGTTTTATAAGAATGTATTTTTATAACAATATCCTCCTTTCTTTCTCTTTTCCTCCTTTTGACAGGTCGAAATGTGAGGCAGTTAAGGTTTCTTTTGTATTGCGAATGCTATAATGATTTTGTTATACAATTTGCATGAATAATGGTAGTGGCTTTTGTTGTGCAAAAATGGTCGTGTCTCTAGTTCACTCCTTATCAGTACTCTTTTTGGCTTTTATGTTGATATGTTATGTTTATATATATATATATATATATATATATTATATATATATATATATATATTATATATTGGGTTGGCAAGAATGTTCTTTTGGTTTTTTGCTATACTTTTAAATGGCGGAGGCTGAAAGAATATTTTTGTCAACTGAATTTATATATACACATGCAATTCAAGATTTTGAGTAGTATTTTTTCATTTAACGGTGAAATTATTTTAATAACTTTCTTTTTAAACATTATATAAACAGAAAAGAGTTTGTGAGGAAAACTGTATTGTGTTGAAGCTTATCTTTTATCTTTATTAAAGGTTACACAATTTTGGCAATTTTATTGATTTTTTTGCATTGTCGTTTTATCAACAAAAAGCTCGGCAGCAAAAAAAATCTCAAATCCATTTTTTTTCTTCAATTTTTACTGAATTATTTTAATTTGGAAATTTGAATTTAATTATACCAACTACAAAAATAAATCACGCAATGATAATAAGAAGAAACACGTGAAACATCTCAACAAATGCACAAAAAATGAAAAAAAAAAAAAAGGAATACGAAGAAAATAATAATGATGATGAAACACGGATTCTTTTAAACCTAGGTACAAATACGATGAGATTGAGATGAAACATGTTTTTTTCGCAAGTGTACTTACTAAAAAAGTAAGGAAGAAAAAGTAAAGTGAAAATCTAAAATCCATTTTTTTCTTCAATTTTTACTGAATTTTTTTAATTTGGAAATTTGAATTTAATTATACCAACTACAAAAATAAATCACGCAATGATAATAAGAAGAAACACGTGAAACATCTCAACAAATGCACAAAAAAAGAAAAAAGGAATACGAAGAAAATAATGATGATGAAACACGGATTCATTTGCTACTACAAATACGATGAGATTGAGATGAAACATGTTTTTTTCGCCACTTCTTAGTAAGGAAGAAAAAGGAAACAGTTGGAGTTTCTTAAAATTATCACGAAACCTGCTAATAACATTATCATTAATCGACATAGGGAACACTCACTACAATCTATTTTCTGCCGCTCTAACAAAGAATTCTTCACTGCAATTTTCGTTGTTTTTCTTTCTGTTTTCTCGTCAAGTTTGACGTTCTAATGCGATTCCATTAAGTCCGAGTCGTTAATAGAATTAAATGTGAGTCCCATCCGTTCTCGTTTTTTGTGCATTTTCGAACATTTATATCCTTAAAGAATGTATGTATTTTTCTGCCATACTGTAAAAACATCTTAGTGCGACCATCTTGGCGTTAATAGCTTCAATTTGTTTGATTCAATTTGTGTGATCAATATTGATTATTTTCTTGAATCATTGGAAATAAAAAACTAATTTTTCTACCACAAAAGAAGAAATTAAAATAAATGCTAAATTAATAAAACTACAAGGAACTAGTTTAAAAAATTTTAAAAAATAATCAACAAATATCGTAATTGATATTTACATTTATTTTTCACAGTTAACCATAAATAAATATCAATTTATTTAATCTTTAATGATTTCGAATTTTTACTTTGTTTTCATGCGAAAAAATTAGTTTTTAAAATGAAATAACCATTCTTAATTTGCAGAATCACCAAGTCTCTAAACGGAGAAAGAAAAACGCTTTTTTTAAAATAGGGAAACCTTTTTATTTTCTTAAAAATTGTTCCATTTCTTCATAAATAAGTTAAATTGACATTGTAAAAGCAATTCCATTACGTTTAAATGCTTACAATAGAATTAAACATATTTCATTCATTTTCGTTTTTTGTTACATCATAATCAATGAATGATCTCACATAATCTATACAAATTATTTAAAAATTAAAAATAAATTGGATCTTTAAGAAATAAAAAAATTGATAAAAATATTATAAGAAATGTACAACGAAGCGATTCTTTTACTTTTGATGACATTTTATTAAGCGAAGAATCTTTTTCTATTTTTAAAAACATCTTCACTGTCATCATTAATATTAGCAGAACTTCTAAAATTTTTTAATTAGAGGCAATGCAGCAGATGCACAAAACACAGACACAGGTATTTTAATTACCATCTACAAAAAATAAATCACGCGATGATAATAATAAAACACGTGAAACATCTGACCAGATGCACAAAAAAGAAAAAAAAGCATACGAAGAAAATAATGATGATGGAACACGGATTTCCCTACAAATACGATGAGATAGAGATAAAACGTGTTTTTTTCGCTACTTCTCAGTAAAGAAGAAAAAAGGAAACAGTTGGAGTTTCTTAAAATTATCACGAAATATGCTAATAACATTACCATTAATCGACATGGGGTACACTCACTACAATCTATTTCCTGCCGCTATAACAAGAATTCTTCTACTGCAATTTTCGTTGTTTTTCTTTCTGTCTTCTCGTCAAGTTTGACGTTCTAATGCGATTCCATTAAGTCCGAGTCGTTAATAGAATTAAATGTGTTCCATACGTTCTCGGTTTTTTGTGGAGTTTCGAACATTTACATCCTCAAAGAATGTATGCATTTTTCTGCCATGGTGTAAAAAAATCTTAGTGTGACCATCTTAGCGTTAATAGTTTCAATTTTTTTATTCTATTTGAGTAATCAATGTGATCAATAAATATTATTTTCTTGAATCATGAAAAAAAATGTTAAAAATGAAACAACCATTCCTAATTATGCAGTTTTTAAAAAAAAATAATCAACAAAATCAGCAATTTTTATAGATCATAAATGAATATTAATTAATTTAAAATTTAGAAATAAAAGCTTTTTAAAATGGGGAAACTTAATTTTATTTTCTTAAAAGTATTCTTTTTCTTAAAAATTTCATAGATAAGTCAATTTGACATTGTAATGTAATTCCATTAAGTTTTAGTTTTTTCAATAGAATTAAGCATATTTCTTTCCTTCATTTTCCAGCCGTTTTTGTTACGTCATAGTCAATGAACGATCTGGCATAATCTATATGAATTATTATTAAAAATTATAAATAAATTGTTTCATAAAAAATAAAAAATGATAAAATAATATAAGAAATCTACAACGAAGCGATTAATTTTTACTTAGACATCAATTTATTAAGCGAATCTTTACTATTTTTAAAAAACAACTTCACTGTCATCATTAATATTAACAGAACTTCTGAAATTTTCTCATTAGAGGCAGACAGAAAACGCACAAAACACAAACTCAGGTATTTTAATTATAGCAACTACAAAAAATAAATCACGCGAACGATAATAATAAGAAACAAGTGAAAATCTCAACAAATGCACAAAAAAAAAAAAGCATCCAAAGAAAATAATGATGATGAAACACGGTTTCGTTTCTACAAATACGATGAGATTGAGATAGAAATGTTTTTTGCCACTTTATAATAAAAGAAAAAGAGTTGGAGAAACAGTTGGAGTTTCTTAAAATTATCACGAAATATGCTAATAACATTACCATTAATCAATATAGGGTACACTCATTACAATCTATTTTCTACCGCTATAACAAGAATTCTTCTACTGCAATTTTCGTTGTTTTTCTTTCTTCTGTTTTCTCGTCAAGTTTGACGTTCTAATGCGATTCCATTAAGCCCGAGTCGTTAATAGAATTAAATGTTTTCCATACGTTTTCGTTTTTTGTGGATTTTGAACATTTATATCCTCAAAGAATGTATGTATTTTTCGGCCATATTGTAAAAACATCTTAGTGTGACCATCTCAGCGTTAATAGCTTCAATTTACTTTTATTCTATTTGATTATCAATGGGATCAATATTGATTATTTTCTTGAATCATTGGAAATAAAAAAAAAAAACTAATTTTCAATCTTGAAAGATGAAATTGAAATAAATGGTAAATTAATAAAACTGCAAGGAAACAGTTTAAAATTTTACAAAAATAATCAACAAATATCGTAATTGATATTTACATTTATTTTTATAGATAGGCATAAATGAATATTAATTTACTAAATTTTTATTTATTTCTAATATTTACTTTGCTTTTCATGCAAAGAAATTATTTTTAAAATGAAATAACCATTCTTAATTTTGTAGAATCTACAAATCTCTCTAAAAGGAAAAAAAAGCTTTTGAAATGGGAACCTTTTAATTTTCTTAAAAATTATTCTTTTTTTTTCATAGATAAGTCAAATTGACATTGTAATGTAATTCCATTAAGTTTAAGTTCTTACAATAGAATTAAGCATATTTCTTTCATTTAGTTTTGTTTTACTTCAGCCGTTTTATCTCTTTAAGATAGAATTATCTCATATAAAAATCAATAGATATAGATCAATAGAGGCTCAACTAATTGATTAATATATGTAAAAAGATTTTTAAATAATTTATATTTATGAATTATCTAAACATTAGAAATAAATTATGATCTTTAAGAAATAAAAAAATTGATAGAATCTATTATAAAAAATGTACAACGAAGCGATTCTTTTTACTTAGATATCAATTTATTAAGTGAATCTTTTCTATTTTTAAAACATCTTCACTGTCATCATTAATATTAACAGAACTTCTGAAATTTTTTAATTAGAGGCAGACAGCAAATGCACAAAACACAAACTCAAATATTTTAATTATACCAACTACAAAAAATAAATCACGCGATGATAATAATAAGAAAACGTGAAACATCTCAACAACTTCAAAAGAAAAAAAAAGCATAAGAAGAAAATAATGATGATGAAACACGGATTCGCTCCTACAAATACGATAAGATTGAGATAGAACATGTTTTTTTTTGCCACTTTTTAGTAAAGAAGAAAAAAGAAAACAGTTGGAGTTTCTTAAAATTATCACGAAATATGCTAATAACATTACCATTAATCGACATAGGGACACTCACTACAATCTATTTTCTGCCGCTATAACAAGAATTCTTCTACTGCAATTTTCGTTGTTTTTCTTTCTGTTTTCTCGTCAGTTTGACGTTCTAATGCGATTCCATTAAGTCCGAATCGTTAATAGAATTAAATGTGTTCCATCCGTTGTCTTTTTTGTGAATTTTGAACATTTATATCCTTAAAGAATGTATATATTTTTCTGCCAGAGTGTAAAAACATCTTAGTGTGACCATCTTAGCGTTAATAGCTTCAATTTGTTTTATTCTATTTGAGTAATCAATGTGATCAATATTGATTATTTTCTTGAATCATTGGAATAAAAAGTAATTTTCATCATAAAAGATGAAATTAAAATAAATGCTAAATTAATAAAAAAGAAGTAGTTTAAAAAGTTTTAAAAAATAATCAACAAATATCGTTATCGATATTTACATTTATTTTGATAACGATAAACAATAGTAATTTATTTAATTTTTAATATTTCCAATTTTTACTTTGCATTTCATGTAAACTAATTTTTTAAAAATGAAATAACCATTCTTAATTTTGCAAAATCAGCTAATCTCTGTAAAAGGAGAAAGAAAAAGCTTTTTAAAATGGGAAACCTTTTATTTTCTTAAAATTATTCTTTTTTCTTCATAGATAAGTCAAATTGACATTGTAAATGCAATACCATTAAGTTTAAGTTCTTACAATAGAATTAAGCATATTTCATTCATTTTCGTTTTTGTTACATCATAATCAATGAACAATCTCGCAAAATCTATATGAATTATCTAAAAATTAGAAATAAATTGGATCTTTAAGAAATAAAAAAAAAAAATGATAAAATATTATAAGAAATCTACAACGAAAGCGATTCTTTTTATTTAGATATCAATTTATTAAGCGAATCTTTCTATTTTTAAAACATGTTCACTGACATCATTAATATTAAAAGAATTACTGAAATTTTCTAATTAGAGGCAGGCAGCAAATGCACAAACAAAACACAAACTCAGGTATTTTAAGTATACCAACTACAAAAAATAAATCACGCGATGATAATAATAAGAAACACGTAAAACATCTCAAACAAAAAAGAAAAAAATCAATAGAAGAAAATAATGATGATGAAACACGGATTCGCTCCTACAAATACGATAAGATTAAGATAAAACATGTTTTTCGCCACTTCTTAATAAAGAAGAAAAAATGAAACAGTTGGAGTTTCTTAAAATTATCACGAAATATGCTAATAACATTACCATTAATCGACATAGTACACACTCACTGCAATCTATTTCCTGCCGCAATAATAAGAATTCTTCTACTGCAATTTTCGTTGTTTTTCTTTTTCTGTTTTCTCGTCAAGTTTGACGTTCTAATGCGATTCCATTAAGTCCGAGTCGTTAATAGAATTAAATGTGTTCCATCCGTTTTCTTTTTTGTGGATTTTGAACATTTATATATATCTTTAAAGAGTGTATGTATTTTTCTGCCATACTGTAAAAACATCTTAGTGTGACCATCTTAGTCTTAATAGCTTCAATTTGTTTTATTCTATTTGAGTAATCAATGTGATCAATATTGATTATTTTCTTGAATCGTTGGAAATAAAAAAAATAATTTTCAACCTAAAAATGCTAAATTAATAAAACTGCAAGGAAGTAGTTTTAAAAAGTTACCAAGAAATATCAAACAAATACTCCAAATTAGTATTTATATACATTTTTTATAAGTAACCATAAATAGATATCAATTTATTAAATTTTTTTAAGTTATTTCAAGTTTTTACTTTGCATTGTATGTGAACTAAAATAGTTTTTCAAGTGAAAGAACTAAAATAGTTTTCAAAGAATTTCTTAATTTTGCAGAATCGGCAAATCTCTCTAAAAAAGAAAAAAAAAAATGCGTTTTGAAATAAGGAAACCTTTTTATTTTCTTAAAAATTATTCTTTTTTCTTTCATAGATAAGTCAAATTGACATAGTAATGTAATTGTTTAAGTTTAAGTTTTTACAATAGAATTACGCATATTTCTTTCATTTTCGTTTTACTTTCTAGTTTTCTATGTCTCCAACCGTTTTTATCTCTTTAAAGAATAGAATTATCTGTCATATGTAAAAATCCATGGTATCTTCTCGAAAGCCACATTTCGCTGATGGTAATAGGAGCAATTTGTTATTTGGTACGGTTAGTTTATGGTAAGTAAATTTTTAAATATTGTTTCATTTTTATAGAATCATTATTATCCTTAGAACAGATAAATTTCACTTTTCAGGCATCAAAACTATCTTTTATTTTTGATGCCTGAAAAGTGAAATTTATCTGTACGGTAGATAAAAGAATCTGATACAAAAAATAAATGTAACTATCACAGAGTGTTGTTGCAAACATCCATCTACTTTACTCAGAATAAATATTTGGAAAACTATATTTTTATGACTTACTACTTATTTAGTGCATTTAATTTTAATCTAAATATATAAAACATGCACAATATTTTTAGATACCTTTAAATAATAAAATTAAATTATATATAATTATACATTTGGAACAAAAATATATTTCCATGTATAAAAAAAAAGAAAAAGATCATTAAATTTAAAAGAATTATTAAACGCAACATTCAAATCAAAATTTTAAAGAAGAAAGAAAATATTTATGTAAATAAACAATAAGGATTTTTAGAAATCTTCAAAATATTTCTGTATATCTCTTTTTTTTTTAGTTTACTTCATTAATTTCAATGTTCTAAGGCTATTTTAATTAGTTTTTAATTTAATGTGTTTCACACATATTCTTTTAAATTTTACTTATTCTACATTCTTACTTATAACCTCGAAAAATGTTTCTTTTAAAGCTTTATATAACCTGTATAATATTATTAGCTCTAATTTGCTAATCTAAATATTTTTAGGGAATTTGGTTAAAACGTTTTGTTAATGTACGGCTTTTCAGAAAATTGTAAAAAAATACAGATTCTTCTTCTAATTATTATTTGGTATAATATTTAAATGTAAATACTGATGCCCTAGTTTAAAAAAAAGCTGATATACAACTTTAAAAAAATTATAGTATTACATGTCAATTAAAGCAATAAAAAAATCTAGCCTTTTAAGGCAATTTTTTTTTATATATATTTATTTTTCCTAAATTATATTAAAAAATCTAATGTAATTTAAATTTGTTAATTTAATGTTTAGAATGTTAATTTATCAGTTTTTAAATATAACGTAATTAGATTTAGCTATCATTTCTTACAGTCCTTAATTTAAAAACCTAACTTTTATTTACTTTAAAGTTTGCTTAATTATTTGCATTTGCTGGAAGTATAATAAATGTGTTACTTTATATGAACAAAGAACAACGAATGTTAAATTTGTAATACCAAGTATAATGCATATAAAACAAGAGTGGAAAATGTCTGAAAATCAACCACGTTCTTTATCTGTCTCTGCAAAATGCGTAATTAAGTAAACGCAGTCTTATTGAAATAATATCAATATAATTGATATTGGTAGCAATAAAATAATTAGTTACATAAGTGATATATGATTACATCTACCATAGAATTTAAAATGTGAATTGATTTATGAAATTTAGTAATCTATAAATAAAATAAAATAACTTGAAATTTAAGGATTTTTGTAAAAATATTTTTAATTTTTAAATATTTACCAGATATTGAAACTAATTTGTTCTGATTTTTATACTTTTGCACATTTTAGTAAATATTTAAATTTAAATATTTATCCAAATATATTTTTAATTGTCAAATTTATCTCAATTATTCTTTTTTTTTTTTTTTAGTACTTTTACTCTTAAAATTTAGTAAAATATCTAACATAAAAATTTTCTATCATTACAATAAGCATACTTTTTTTACATATAATTATAAAGAGAAAAATATAATTTTTTTTTTTACCAAAAATAAAAATTAAACAAACAAACAAATAAATGTGTATCTATGGTATTTATATTAAATGTACCTTTTTTGAATTCATGTTTTTAAAATTATTCTAATTTTCAATAAATTATAAAAATGAAAGTCAGTTTTTAAGCTAAATAAAATTGATGAATTCCATTAATTTTTTTATTGGAATACTTATGTTCAATTATTTACAATCCATGAATTAAACTTAGAAGACAGTTTACAAAATAATGAATCATTTCTGAAAAAATAATAGTTAAGACAACCATTTTGAGTATTTTACCTAGTATTGAGAATTTTTAAACAGAAAAAATGACTTCTCAAAAAGACGAATTGCAGAAAACATTTGAATTTTTTCAAACCCATAGGTTCATTTATTTGAGCGAATTACAAGCACAAAAAAACCCATTTAATTTCCTTTAAAATCTTTTTTTATTCAAAAATTTTAAGAATATCAACACATCTTTTTTTTTCTCACAAAAAAAAAACCTTTCAAAACTACTTTTTTTCCATTGACTTTTCAACTATCTTGGAAGATCATTTTTTTGGCACATTCTTTTCTTTCAAACTACATTTTCACACGAAAACGTATAATTCTCCCCTATTTTGATTTCGTCGAAAGTTCGGATCCTTACTTTTTTTCAGTTTAATATTCAGAAACGTAAAATAAAACTTTTGATTTTATACTTTGGAAAATGAAAAAAAAAAAAAAAAATTTTTTTTTCCTACTTTTATAAAAACGTCTTCGCAATTTCCTTCGCTCTAGAGAACCTTAATATTAAACGATTCTTCCTTTTTTTGAGGTATTGCATTTGGATGCCTTGGTGATAGAGAACTATAGCAACATTGCTTGGTGCTTTCTCTATTTTTTTTATAAAAAATATTCTTCAGAAAACTCATCTAGAAGGAACCATGATAAAATATGGATGATAGTGTTTTAAAATGAAATGAATTGAAATTGGAATTTCACTGAAATTGAAAAAAAGTTTTTAATTCTGTTTTGTCGTACTTTATATAGTGCATATTCAAACAAAAATTTCATAAATTTACTGCATATTTGACAGCACCATTCTTTTCAAGAAAAGTGACCTTTTTTTTTTTTTGGTTTTCTTGACTATTCTTCCCTTAACTGAAAAAAGATTTCATTTCATTTGTTTATTCTGTTTTTAAGTAGGCCTTCAAAGTATAATAAGATTCGAATATTTTTATTTATATTTAATTTACTTTCTATTCTTCTTTCCTTAGCTCTATTTATTATTATAATTTAACTTATACTCTAATATTTTAAAATAAATGGTATATACAAGACAGTTATTTTAATATTATACAATAACTTATGTATAAAAAACGGTTATTTTAATATTGTAAAATTAATGGTATATACAAAACAACTACTTTAATATTATAAAATAACTGACATATACGACATTGTTATCTTAATATTATAAAACAAATAACGTATACAAAACAGTTATTTGAATAATGTGAAATAAATGGCATATACAGAACTGCTACTATTAATATTATAAAATAATTTTATAAAATAATTAATTAATAATACTATAACATATTAATATTATAATAAATTAATATAAAATAATAATATTATAATAAATTAATATAAAATAATAATATTATAATAATAATTAATATTATAAAATAACTAAAATGTACAAAACAATTATTTTAATATTGTAAAATAAATTATATATACAAAACAGTTACTTCGTATATGTAACTGTTTCGTATATATCATTTATTTTATAATGTTAAAAATAAATGATATATACGAAACTGTTACTTTAATATTATTTAAATTAAATGAATAATTAAAAAATCGAAAATCAAATTAAAAATAGTTCTTTAAAGAAATATTTATAAATGTTTTTTTATTTTAATTAGTCAGGTGCAACTGCAAAACTAAATAAATTTACGGAGTTTTATTTAACCGCCAATATTTGAGAAGAATTTGTCCATTCTCAGATTCAAGAAAATAAGTTAAAATATAAATAAATAAACATCAAATTTGATTTATTTATTAAGTATAGGTTTAGGTTATCTTAAATAAAATAAACGAAGCGTTAATTATAACGTTCAAAATTATGTTCATTAATTATGCTCGCCACATTAGGAATTCATTAATTTAGATTGCTTTTGAGTGAAGAAACAATCAGAATGTCTGGTCTTTCCATAGATTTTTATTTACTCTTCATTTCAATGATGTATATAATATTTGCTGATAATTTAGCAAATTGTTCAAGCTTTAATCGTCGAATGTTAGAGCAAAGTTAAAAAAAAAAAATGAAAGAATTTGACTTTATATACATTGAATCTACTTTATTTGAAATGAAATACTTTTATTATTTTAAAGAATATTTTTTTTCTGTTTACTGATAACATGCTATCTACCAAAATTTAAGAATTAAAATTTCTTCAAATTTCCTAATTTTTCATTACAACAAGCACGTGAATTATACTCAGTATGAAAAAAAAAAAAAAAAGATGAAAGAATTACAGAAAACATAAATAAAACAAAATGGCAACAGGTCATAATAATACAAAGTCACCATATTCATTGATCCAAAAGATCTTCTATGTTCGCCAGATAAGGTTATTATGAAATCTCTACATATGGATCAAGTGAGCTTTAATCATATGTTGGCCTTAAATACCAATACGATAGAGATGCTCTCGTACATAGTCATGATCTGACAATTAAATGTCAAGCAGTAGTAACAGTACGAGGTTTGCAGAAAGTAGGAGATAAGGCTACTAATTGGATGCTGTGTTCTACCATGTAAAGCATTAATATCAGTTGGAAACTCACCAATACCACCTCGGTTTATTAGAACACAACCTTCCTTCCAAATACCCTACTCTCATGCAACTATACATCTGCTTGATTGAATAATAATGGTCTAAGTTGTTAGGATTGCAAACTCTTCTGAACAGTTTTTTGTTTTGGTTTGTCACTCTACGGTCATTCTGAATAAGAAAATTGTTTTGCTCGAAGTGAATGAAGAAACATTCAGAATTTCAGTTCCTACCATATATTTTTATATATTCTTCGTTTCAATGCAGTATAATATTTGCTCATAATTTAATAAACTGTCCAAGTTTCAATAGTCGAACCATAGAGCAAAGTTCAAAAGCATAAATGAAGAATGAAGTATTCCAAATTTTACAAGAATCACTATCACATTCAATAGTCAAAAGAATCTATCAAAGTTTGAAAATTCTAGCCGTAAATGAAGAATGAAGTATTCCAAATATAATAAGAAGCACTCTACAGCTCAATAGGCAACGGAAAATGCCAAAAGTGATAAATATAAAACTTCAAAAAGAAGGAATTGATCAACGCACTACGATACTTATGGCTATTGGAAATACAAATGTTTAAAATCCCAATCCAATCCCATAAAAGTGATTCAAAACCATATTACAAAATATTTAAATCAAAACCAAATTCTAAAGAAAATTTCCTTAAGATTAACATTATTCATGAATCATTTCTAGAGTTAAAGGGCCCAAAGTACCATTTTTCGCCAACATTTTAATGGAGTTTTATTTGCTTTGGCCCCCATTCTCGGTTAACGTCACGGACGCCTAAACAGGACAACATCATGTTCACACATGATAAAATAATGCTTTAAATAAAATTTGAATGTTGTAAATTTCTTTTTGGTAGCATCTGCATATTTTTTTTGTATAATTCTGAGTAGACTTGAAAAAAAGCACATGCTCTTCGGCATGCCAATTAAATGTGTAAAGAATTACCAGAAATGAACCCTCAAATGTTATGCCTGATTATAAATAATAACATTTAAGTAAAATATCAACATTTTTAAAAAATACGATCAGCAACAACGTTTAATTTACTTCATCTTTGAAAGACATTATACGACTATCTTGCATTAGCTTACTTAATTTATGTGATTTAAGATCAGTTTTAAAAAATAAAAGATAAAATTTTACAAAATATGAACATTCGTAAGTAGCTCAAAAAATATAGCTCAACAAAATATACCGAAACCTGGAAATTTGTAAAAGTTCATACACATTCGTAAATTTTAAGGGGAATTTCATGAAATATTTCACAAAATTGATAGCGTGAAATATTTGTTATTTAGCATTAGAGTAATTTAATACATGAAATTTATTTCTTTTTCATGTATTTTATATAGGAAAATAATATACACATTTAGATAAAAATTTCAAAATTTAAATATTTTTATAGTAGATATTATATATAAAAATGGTTAAGCAGAATATTTGAAAATATTATTAAGATTTAAAAGAAATTTTCTGATGTAAAATTAAGATTTAAAAAATAAAAAACATCAATATTTGTTATCCTTTCTTTGCCATAAATTTCATTTTGAAATTCATCCAATGAAAATTCCTTTATCAGTGGATTTTTTTTTTTTTATCCTACGAATTAACCATATAAACAAGAATTCATTCATCCAATGAAAATTCCTTATCAGTGGATTTTTTTTTATCCTACGAATTAACCGTATACAAATTTCAAGAATTTATTTTTTTTATTTTTTTTTTTTCTAAGCTTTTAATGTTCAAGACATTTTGGAAACACTTCGAATTTTGAAATAGCCTCATAAATAATTTTTCTTTTAAAAATCTTTTGAAAAAATGGAGTTTTGGAAAAGGAATGGAATAATTCGCGAAAAGCCAGTAATTTATAAATTTTTATATATTCAAATTATAAAATAGCTGGATTTAAAAAAGACGGAAGAAAAGGAAAAATCAAATAAATGTAATGCTATGCTTGAAAAATTGATTCGTATTTCAAGCGTATAAATCTTTCAAATTGCAAACGATAAAACTAGAGAATGTTTACGTTTTAGCATTTCTTTTCATGTGTAAACATAATTTTGTATATTGAAGACAACGTTTTTATAAATTTATCCAATAAATTTTGCGGTATTCAGAGATTGGTATACACTAACATAAGATGTTTTATTATCAAATAAAATAATATGAATTGACAAAATGATTTGAAAAGCTATTCATGAGAAATTATTCAGAAACCTTCGAATGCTAGAACATTTAATATGGTAACACAATATGTAGAATTGTACTATTTAACAAGTAATATAAAAAAAATAAAGTCAAACCCTACTTTGTTTTCACTATATTGCATACATATATAAGTCCTTTATAAATAATTTTCATTCATTTTTTAAGTTTATCTGGCGACATCTATTGGTATATGCAACTTAAACCTAAAAAAAACTAAAATTAATTAATTTAATTTAATTAATGAATTAATATTTGAAAAAATGTATTTGCACTTGAGAGAATGAATAAAAAGTATTTTATTAACGATTGAAAATTTGAACAAGATATATATATATAGGGAGAGTGTGAGCTAATAGAAGGAATTGAAAAAAGATATTTAGTGAATTTTTTTTTAATTTTCTAATCGAATAGATCGAATTCTTTTGTATTAATATAATTTTCAATACTTTTGAAACAATAATAGTATATCATATGTTCAGAAATGTGTATCTTTTATAGACATTCCCTTCAAAAGCTAATTTGCAAACGAAAATTTTATTTCAAAATAAATTGACTGTAAACTTTGCTTTACATCTTTAATACACGTGAGGCATCTATAAAGTAATTTTAGTTATGTATTAGATAAACAAAAAATAATTTGTTTATTTAGTTACAAACTAATAAATATGTTTTTGTTTTAAGTGATATATAAACTTTTTATATTCATTTTTTTTTTCCTTTTAAAATTGGAAGCAGAGTTTTGTTTTTGATATTTGTTATATTTTATGATTCTATTAATTTTTGTTCTTTATAAATAAGTGCTGTTTAAAAGGGGTTTTGAATTTATAATTCTGATAACTACATTTAGTCGCTTAATTTTATATTGAATTTAATTTATCCCAATTTAATTCATGTAATTCATAGCTGATAAACTTAAAAAAAAATGTATTGACAAATTAACCTATTAACCTCTTCATGGACAGTTCATTTTAAAAGTGGGAAAACAACTAATTTTTTTTTTTATTACTATTTAATTCATCTTATAAGGATAGGAATTAAAAAAACATATAAAATAAGGATATCTATAAAAATGCACGAAAACTCGTTTTGGCCGTTGAGAGTTAATAATAAATTATAAGTGAAATGATTTAATACCTTCTGGGTATTAACTATTCATTATTATTTCGAGCATAAATTATTAAAACTAAATATATTTAGTATATTTAGTAGTATTTTCATTAAAAATTGTTCAAATAATTCCATAACATTAACAGCCTAAATACTACTTTACGCATTATTTTCATATGCCTAACGCTATTTCATATGCCTAACGCTATTTCATATGCTATAAAAAGCTATTTCATATGCACACTGTAAATACTGTTATCAGTGCAGCCAAACCATAAGATTTGTGTTTTTTAGAGAGATGTAGGGAATAATTTATTATCAAATTTGTTTTTTATTAGTTATAGTAATTATAATTATAAAAAATAAATATCAGTACGAACCGATTTCAATATGAAAGAAAAAAAATTATTTTATAAGTTAGCTACAAAATGTTGCTAAAACGCAGCATAAGTCGAAAACTTTCTTTTAAAGCAATGTTTATGTAAATGCCCATTACAATTTTTTTTTTTTTGCATGTATCGTATATTTATTTCAGTGTAAAAGCTGATAATTTTTAGACCTTTTACTAAAAAATTACGAGATCTGCTATATATACCGTTAGTCAAGTGCAAACGATTATTCGCTAAATATAGCACATCTTTATTACTTAAATCATTTTAAAAAATGAAATGAAATGAAATACTCATTTTATGAAAATGAGTTGTTTTATTTTTTAATTATTTATATTGCTGGTTCGTTGCCCTAGTCGCCAAAACGAAACATTTTATGTTGGCTAAATTTATGTCTGGCTAACAGAATGTACTAAACATACATCAGAAATCTAATAATCTAATGCCGTAAATAATTAGCACACAAAAATACAATTGTAAAAGGGAAATTGAAGACAAATAAAAGTTCAGAAAATAAAACAGCACAGAAAATAAGACTAGTATAGATATCTGACATCGTATACAAGGCAGCAGCTGAATTGTAAAAATGTGATAGCTTCAGATAGGGTTATTAGTTATAACTATCATCGTTGGCGTCTGAAATTTTGCTTTACAGCAATTTTATTGGCAACAATTTCGCTCTCATGGCGACATGTTTGAAAGTGACAGAATATTTTTTTCATTTCGCTTATATAAAAGTTTGAATTTTGAGTAAATGTTTTGAATATAAAATGCATTCTCGACTTATACGGATTGGACTTATATTCGACACTATATAAAATGCATGAAATATAGAATGTTAAGAAACAATAGAATCTAAATTTCTGCATTGAAAAAACGAAATAAAAAATTCCCTTACATAAACTAATCATAAGGATAGTAAAAGATGCTAAAACTTAATTAAACGTTAATACGTTAACGTTAATTTATAATTAACGCTATAATTGTAATTTAAAACGTTAAATGAAATCTAATTATTAAATTTTAAATTACTGGAATAGAAACTAATGCCAGACATGCGCATTCAAAAGCAGAAGAAATTCAGCATGATATCTCATTTCAACAGATTTCATCTCTTATAAAATGACAGCCTTTTTCTTTTCAAATGGTAAGAAAGAATGTTCCCCTTTTATCGGCGTTGGCTGTGGCCATATTTGCGAACGATCTTTGCACGTATATTTGCAATATAGTTGAGAAGTTTTCCAGTGCAGAAAGTGCTGAATAAACCCCTTTCTGATGCTCGTGGAAACGTCAAAGTGTAACTGGGAAATCAATAGCAACGAATGCGAATTTAATCCGCAGATACTTAGCTTGCAATATCCCCCCACAGCTGCCTGAATAAATCTTTTAGGAATTTCCAGGGCTGTTTGAAATCCAAGCTGTAAAGTTTGCACAAAGGTTTCTCGACATGCATTGCTGATTTCTAAATGTGACAGTTTTAAACTATTGATTTATAAGTGAATTAAAAAATATAATGAAATGAGCAACTAATAAAAATGATTTCTTATCATGTTTAAGGTTTACATTATTTAAAACATTAAATGAAATCTAATTTTTTAAATTTAATTTACTGGAATAAAAAGAATATTTGAGAAGCTATATTTGAAAGTGGCATAAGTAAAATTTATTGAAAATAATAATGTTACACCAAGAAATAGACTTCTGATTTCAATAAAAAAGTTGGGCAGGAAAAGAAATGTTCTATATTTCAGAGAAAACGACAACTTTATTTAAGAGGTACAGCTACAAATAGAGAATTAATCAATGAGACGTTTGGCCCATTTCTAGCACTTATGTAAGCTATTATCTTTCAGCTGTTTATATTAAATGAGTATTTATTTCTTTTTTTTGCACAGTTGCATTGTAGATGCCATCCTGTTGTATATCTTACAGATGTCATCCTGCTATAGTGTAGATGACATTCAGTAACGTGTAGATATAACCTCGCTTAATTTCTTGCCAATATCTTTTTATTTGTTGAATTAGATCAGCGAGATTCTGGGAGAAACTAAAGCACTCATAAGACCATAAACTTCAACTATAGGGGGAAATCTGGAGATTTTCTTGGTCAGCATGAAAAAAAAAAATAGTAGAAATTATTTCTTGTGCAATAGAGAATTATTTTTTGAAGTTTAAGTATGAGATGCCATAAAAAGCAAAAATAGCACAAAAGGGCGGAGAATATCGTCGACATTCCATCATGATGTAAAGATGACAAACATGGGGGTCAGCCAATTAAGAGAAACTGCATCGTTAACTTTAACTCCCAAATGACCAAGTTGTCTTGAACATCTGAAAATATGCTTTTGTCGTAATTGGGTTATGTTTTTTAATATGTTAAGACAATGTCTATATTATCTCATATAAGAAATATAAATTTCTAAACAGAAATTATGGTTAATTTTATGATGTCATATATAACAAGTTTATTGGAATTTATTTCTATTTAGAATAAGAAATCTATCAAATAAACTTCATTCATCTATTCTATATTTAGTACATAACGTTTTAACTAAACTACATTTACACAAAACATACTGAGTTTGATTCATGACAGTGGTAGTGTACATACATTGCTCTTAAAAGTAAACTCAGTAGAAAAACAAATAATAAATGCTAAATTAGTTAATCCAAAGATATGTTAGTAAGTAAAATTTAAAAATTAGTCGATGTAAAGTTATAACAAGGATTCCAATATTTTAGGTAAAGTATGGAAAAATATGCATACCTGGTCCGTATTGTATCATATTATTTTTAGAACAAATTTAGTAGTTTGGCTGTCCTTGTAGAGAGCCAAGAACGTTTTATAATAAATATGATTAATATAGAGTATTTCTTTGTTTGAAACAATGAAATATTATTACATAATAACTTTGAACTATTTATGTTAACACAATATTTTTTTAGAACTATTAAGTTCAAATTTTGTATGTTTTACATTTAAAAGTGCTTGTATGTTTAATCTAAGAAAAAAAAATCCAGAGATATTAAAAAACATTTCCTTAATTCTCGTTATGAGAAAACATTTAAAATATATTAAAAAGATTTTAGACATATTTGATTGTTTAAGATATTTAAAGTAGTTCTTGTTTTTTTGTGCAACATTTAATTGCGATTAATGTTTGAAAAATTAACTTTGAATCACTGCTGAATATTCATGAGCGCCTTTAAATTTCTGAAAAGGAATCAATTCTTCAAATGAAGTCAAACGAATTTCTCATAATTCAAATCCCAAAGCTTTCCACATTAACCCCATTTGAATTCAAAGTAAATGGATATATTTAAAGATCGGATATTAATGGATCATTTTCATTAGTTTACATAAATAATATTAAACTTAATTTAAATGTCCTTTATAAATAACTGAAATTAAATAATGCTATACATAATTTTCCTTAAAGCATGTGAGCTACATTTTGCTTATGAATTATTTTTGTTTTTAATTTTTTATGTCATTTTATTTCATATGAATGCTTTAAAATTCATCGAATAATTCCACAAAAATTTCGTTATATTTAAAATACTCTATCAATATAATAAATTAACACAAGTTAAGAAGTGAAAATATGAAAATTGATTTTGTAAATTAAGCTAGTTTCACAAAATTTTTAGAGCATGTCATTAAACTTTTGATTTTTCAAGAACATTAAAAAAACTCATTACTAAAAGTATATAGTTTTTTATTAATTAATTATTTAAATAATATACATTTTGTATACTATATTTATTAGAAAACATCTTAATAAATGAGTGATTTAATTTAATCTGTAAATAATTTCTAAAACTTTTAGCTAAATTTCCATTTTCCTGGAAATTTCTGATAAAAAATATTAAATAGAATGGAACTTAATTCCTTCACTAACCAATTTCATTTTTTGATAAACAATTATACTATTAATATAATTCATAATCTTTAAGTTAATTGTCACATTTCAATACATTTCATAATAAAGAACAGAAATTAACAAATAAAAGTTTAACAGTTGACAACAAATGTAATTCACATAATATGTTTAACGATTCAATAAATCCTATACATATGTTGATTATATGTACTTAATAAAACCTGTTTTCGTATAATATAAGTCTAAATTTCTCTTGCATAGTTTTGTCAACTACAATTATCTACATTCTTCCCTACTATATTTAGAAAGAATAACCATAAAGAAATTTTGTTCATATCTTTAACATCGCTCATGAAATATGAGTCTAAAACTGTTCTTCTGAACTCTTCAAGTAGTAATTATAGAGGACTGCTAATAAGAAAAGATTGCAAGAAATCGGAGTTTTCTTCTATGATAATTTTGGAAAAGTTTCTTCAGTAATAACATTCTGCAAATTATTGCTGATAAATATTCATATCTTCAGAGCGATTTGCATAATTTTTGCCAGGAACTTCTCATTTTTTCCAAAAGCTTTTTTTATTAAATCAATACTTTATTTCTTTTCAATCATTTTTATTTGCACTTATGACAGCATAATTAATATTTCCTTAGACTAATTTTTTTTTTTTTGATCACGGGTATTATATTTAAAGATAATATTACTTAAGATAAATTTCTTTTAATCTAACTTTTTTTTCAGCTCTACGAAGACTTAATGCTAATGTCTTAATTTAAATAATTTTTAAAATGTTAAAATTTGATTTACTATAAAGTGTTTAAAAATTAATTACTTCTAATACCCACTTTATTTTTGAGGTGGTGTTTAAATTAATTTTTTAATTGACATGTATGTGAACTTAAAATTATTTTGACAAAAAAACTGTTAGCAGATAAAAATCGATTACTTAATAAATTAAAGCCTAATTTATGATTTTTTTTTATAATTCTATGTAACAGAATTTATTTAAAATATTTGTTTTTAAAGACAGCGAAAACTAATTTAGTAATGTCAAATAAGTTAAGTGAATACATTAATGTTTAATTTCTTTTTTTATAATTATCACTTAAAAGTCTGCGAAAACACAAAAATATATTCTATGTCCGTTTAGCATTCTGTATCCAACATGGCAATTTTCAATATTGTAATGGCAAATTTTTATAAAGGAGATTCCACCTATGTTTATCCTTAGCATAGCCAAAGAAGTTTTGGTTCGACACGAAGTTTTTAGTTGTTTGGTTTTCGAACCAAAATAATTTAAATAAAAGCATAGACCATAGCGGCTTGTTGAATAGTAATTTAGGCTTGCAAAGTGAAGGATTTTGATCTCAGAAACCAGACAATTGTTGTCTAACAGAAACTTCCATGGTTATGCTATAGATAGTGTAGGTAAAATGCTCCTTTTATTGAATTCAAGGATCTAAAAGAAGGTAAAAGGGGGTGCAAAAACCACTCCCAGATGTCACACTTGAGGGCAATCATTCAAATAAAGGCGACAAATGTGTGTGCAATATATCAGTCCTCCATGCTATACTACATATCTGCTCTAGTGCAATGGAATATATTTATATATCTGGTGTTTGAAATTAACTATTCAAAGATAAAAATATTCCTGAAATATGTTTTTAATAAAAATATTTCTTTTTTTTCAAATTAATTTTCAAGAATCCTCAATAAATAAATGAATTATTTATTCTTATACATTTGCAATAATTTGGTTCATTGCATTCCTGGTTCGGCAGTAAACATTGTTGTTCATTTAATCGAGAAAGAAATGCTGAAAGATCAATAGGCCATCGAGAATTAAGAATCAATAATAGGAATTGCAGTGGCCCCATGATTAATGTGGCTTTCTATTCTTCTTATCTTACAGCTTGACCGAAGGGCAGAGATCAGCTGGAGAACGTGTAACGAAAGTGGAAGATCCCTTGTTCATTCATTAATCACATAACATGTGGTCAATAGATTTCCTTATAGATTAGCGCAACTCTTTTTCTAGAGAAATGAAGTTAGTGTATTGAGACAATTCTACAATAAATATGAAAAATAATACCTTGATGTTGTATTCCGAATTAGTTATATGTCTATTTTATGTCAAGTTCTTATAACTAAGACCTTGTCTATTTTATGTTTTGTCTATCTTTATATCTAGTTAAGTCACTGAATTTGTGTTGTTCTAAGATACTCGTGGAGGAAAATAGACGATTTATTTTTCAATTGTTAATCAACATACAGCAAAGCGTAGTAATATTTCTCATAGATTAGTGTGATTCCTGACCGGTTAAATACAATTTTATTAAGAGAATGAAAGGAAATATGAAAATAATGTGCTTGTTATTTAAACTCTTATTTGCTAAGAATTATCTAAGCGCTATCAATTTAATTAATGTCTATTGAAATGAAATTAGTGTATGAAGACACTTCTACAATAAATATGAAATATAATACCTTGATGTCTGTATTGTGTAGTTAGTTATCTGTCTATTTTATGTCACGGATTTGTCTTTATATCTAGTAAAGCCACTCAATTTGTATTGCTTTTGACAGTGAAGGATAAAGTATTTGATATGCTGTCTTTTGTCACTTTTACGATTTATACGATACATTTATATCAGATTAATCTTTATTCAAGATATCATGGAGAGAAATAGATGATTTCTTTTTAATTCTTAATCATATAACATGCAGCAAAGCGTAATAATATTTTCTCAATAATAATTTCTCAGTGTAATAATTTTCTATTAATAATATATAACTATCCCTTTATATCTAGTTAAGCCACTCCATTTGTGTTGCTTTTGACAAGGAAAAGTAAGTATCCAAGTATTTGATATGTTCGTCACATACTTAATAATACGATGCATTACCGGTTTTATATCAGATTAATCTTTATGCCAAGATACTCATGGAGGGGAACATACTGGACATACATACTGGAAAGCGTAATAATATTTCTCATAGATTAGTGTGATTCATGACCGGTTAAATACAATTCTATTAAGAGAATGAAAGGGAAGGAAATATGAAAATATTGTACTTGTTATTTAAACTCTTATTTGCTAAGAATTATCTAAGCACAATCAATTTAATTAACATCTAATGAGATGAAATTAGTGTATGAAGACACTTCTACAATAAATATGAAAAATAATACCTTGATGTTGTATCCGAGTTAGTTATCTGTCTATTTTATGTCAAGGGCTTGTCTTTTATATCAGTTAAGCCACTCAATTTATGTTGCTTTTGACAGTGAAGGACAAAGTATTTGATATGTTGTCTTTTGTCACTTTTACTATGCATTTATATCAGATTAATCTTTATCCAAGATACTCATGGAGAGAAATAGATGATTTCTTTTTTAATTGTTAATCATATAACATGCAGCAAAGCGTAGTAATATTTCTCATAGATTAGTGTGACTCATGACTGGTTAAATACAGTTATATTAAGAGGATGAAAGAGAAGGCAATATGAAAGATATGAAAAATATTCTGCTTGTAATTTAAATTCTTTTTGCCAAGAATTATCTAGGAGCAATCAATTTAATTTGAAATCGGTCTCTCAGTGTTATGTAAGATGCCCTAGCTTGCTATTGTTGTGGTAATAATTTTAATATAAATTCCACATTAGTCAGGTAAATCAAGGGTGCTTTTTTATAAAGAAAATCATAAGAAAAGAATGAGATGAATATTTTCCTGGATACCCTTTTAAGATGTTCACATGTGAGAAAATCAGTAAACATCAATATAGGCAGCCCGATGGAAAAGACACAGATTATGAAAGCACGTACCATTTCAAGTGGACCTAGTTAAATTCAAATAAACTATCTATCTAAAAATTTAATATATGAAACAACTGACATTAATTAAAAATTGCTAAGAGACATTTTAAAATTTAAAATAAAGTATATGAAATAGAAAATAAAGGAAACAAATCCTTTAATTATTACAAACAAAATGATAATTAAAAATTATGCGAATTTATTGTTAAACATAACCTAAATCTATGAAAGGTTTCAGATTATATATCAGATTTTCTTTTAAATAAACAGTCGATATGTTCATATTCGAATTTTGATAGATATCACATAATTTTAAATTTATTAGGCATAACATAACATATTATTTTTTTTACCCATACGATCAAAGTTTAAATATTCAATTTCTCATCCACAACTTTGCATATACAAAAATAACAAAAATGTAATATCAAAATAAATTTAGTATCAATAAGTGATTTTTCTTTTTCATTTGTAGCTAACAAGATTAGTATATTATTATTGGTTAAAATTATTTACGAATAAAGTTTGATGTTTTAACTAAAGAAAACAGTTTATAAAGCATTAGCCATTTTGATATGCAGTTTCGCAACTAAAATGTTATTTTTATGCTGACATAAAATTATTCATTAGAAATTGGATTTTCTACGTATAATTACACACAGTCGTCATATGACATTTTTCTTCGTATACCCAACTTGAATTCGGAATTACACTGTTATTGAATTTTTCATGTGGCAATACTACTGTCCATTAACTTCGTGATTTCAGTGGTTCAATTTCCTTACTGTTATTTTGGCTTTTACTGAGAAAATTATGATCATTACAGGAATCAACTTCTGATTCAATTAATTTACCTGTTCTTAGAGTAAAGTATCATAGATAGAAAAAAAAAAATTAATTCGCATTTAATGTTTATATTTTCCCGCTGTGTGGAAAAGATGAGGTCATGGACAAGCACCATATAACAGGATAGCCAGTCTTGCGTGGAGACACCAAGTTGAAAATATATTGGAGCACCAGAACTCTGGGACAATGACTTTTTTTCTTATTGTTTTTTTTTTTAATCTCGTAAGAGTTTGTCATTTTTTTCTTATCATTGGAAAAAAAAATGATCATATTTTTTTTTTATTTTTCAGGCACTCACTATTTAGTACTTTTATTTTATCAATATCGTCTTTCTTTATTCCTTTTTTTTTAAAAATTTATCAGCAAAATTTAAAAAAAAAAAAAAAAATCTATTCTTGCTTTTTTTGTAATCAATATTTTCTTATTTTTTAATTTATATATCAAGAAACGTTTTTTTTTTTTTTTCATTTGCACATTTTTTTCTTCAAGGTAAAAGTGGAATATTTTAGAAAATGGAAAATTTTATGAATTTGTCCGGATAACGGCCTGTTTTTAAAGAAATCATGAAATAATACTTTAGAGCAGGGATGGTAAACCAAATGATCTTGCGGGCCACTTTGGAAATGCATCATAATTCCGCGGGCCGCATATAAAATTATATAGCCCCATATTAGATTTAGACATGCAATATTTGTCATATATTTGCAAGAATATTATTTTTAAAATCAAAGTTAATTTTTTTCTCATAATTTCTACACTTAATTTTTGAATATATAGATGCACACAGAATGTATTTTTGTAATGCATTGTTTTTCGCCATTTTGGCCATTATAAAATAAATATATTTTGTAAAAGTGCGATAAATCTCACGGTCCACAAAAAGTATTCAATGCGGGCCGGGGGTTGGACACCCCTGTTTTAGTCCTGGTTTTCTTATTAAACAAAATTTATTTGTATTTAACATTTGGTCTGAACAGTTTGTAGGCTGACACACAGATGGCGCTACTAGTATTAAATCCATATAATTTTTAGTTAGCCCTAACCTTCAAAAGACGTATAAATTTGACAGCTGTTGCGCTATTAGTATTTGAGTTATAGCATTTTTAGTGTTCATTACGTGCAGTCTACTCGGCTGACTATCGATTGGACTCCGGTGTGAAATGATGGAGCCATGTTTCATCCATTGTCACATATCAATTCCGGGTTTATTACGATTGAATCATCAACTCGTTGTTGTTTTTGGTCGATTGTGAGCTCGCGCGGAACCCACTTTGAACAGAGCTTTCGCATATCCAAATATTCATTCCCGATATGTCCAACACGTTCCTTTGATATCTTTAGGGTCTCAACTGTCTCAATCAATTTCACTTATTTCTTAATCAAAGGATATTTTAATAAATTAAAATCAGAGTGATTAAAATTATTCTGTGGACTTTTTGATGTTTTCGTCGGTAGCAGCCTCTTTGGGGCGACCACTGCGTGCATCGCCCTCGATGCTCATTTCGCCTCGTTTAAATTTAGCAAACACTTCTCTACGGTTGATTTTCCTGGTGGAAAGTCCGAATAATGTTTATCAAGCCAAGCCTTGGCTTCAATGGTATTTTTTTTGCCAAAAAGCAATGCTTTATTAACACACGAAATTCCTTTTTATCCATTTTTTCAAACTAACAAAAGTTGCTTCACTAAAAATGCTATAACTCACATACTAATAGTGCAACAGCTGTCAAATTTATACATTTGTCTTTTGACGATTAAGGCTAACTAAAAATTATATAGATTTAATACTAGTAGCGCCATCTATAATTCAGATTAAGCCTACGAACACTTTTCAGCCCACTTGTTATATGCAAAGTTGTACCTAGACTTGCGCGAATTTCACTTAAACGATTTTCGTTGCACACATCAATATTTGGAGTATTATTGTATCTAAATAATTCGTATGTACAAAAAAAGTATTAATATCTCTTATACTGATATTTCCATCTACTTTGTTATCTATTATATACAAAGAAATGAAAGGATTTCTAAAACGAATATCCTTACATATAGAATATACCAATTTTCAAAAGAAACACTGAAA
The DNA here is from genome assembly GCA_021605095.1 of Caerostris extrusa. Classification (NCBI taxonomy): domain Eukaryota; kingdom Metazoa; phylum Arthropoda; class Arachnida; order Araneae; family Araneidae; genus Caerostris; species Caerostris extrusa. The sequence continues at coordinate 40,423 of BPLR01007816.1, forward strand.
AATAATCTCATTTTTGACATACTCAATCTTCTTAAATTGATGGTAATGAAAAGTATTTGACAGAATATAAATGGATATAATAGAACATTCGTCTCAAATCTACTCCAGTTTTTAAAAAGAGAGTTATGAAAAAAAGTCAGAAATATCAATCCACTTATACACAACTTACTCTATAAATGGTTCAATATATCTATGTTAGAATGACCTATATCTAGATTATACATAAAACAAAAATTTGCATTTAGTGATAAGAAGGAATCATCAATTTTCCATAAACACATCTCGAATTTTATCTAATATAAGCCACCGGTGACGCTTTCGGGGAGTTATAGAAAAGCATAAGTTATGAAGATCCATGCATTACTCTGAAAGGATTTCCATTCAAATGCTTCAAGATAAAACTGCTTTCAAAAGGATTTATACCTCTTGAAAAGTCAAGATAATATTTTTGAGAAAAGATATTATTTTTACTTATCTATTCGACACGGATATTATAGATTGCAGAATTTAAAATGAATCCGAGTTTTTAGATAGTCCAATTTATTTCGAAAGAGATGGAATGAAATAAATTTCGTAGTAAAAGATAAAGTTTGTAACTTCTGAAAGTTAGCACTGAAGATAAAGTGACTTTGTGATAAGAATAGTTGGAATATGAAAAATAATTTAAAGTCAATGCATTATATGATGTGGGAATATTTGCAAATTACATGCTATTATAGATACATTTGTTTTAGATAAAATTATTTTAAGGATGCAGATATAAAAACACTACATTTAATCGAATGTACAGGGAGATTATAATTAAAGTCCCATTTTCAAAATGCTGTAAAAAAGAACCACTCGTCACAATGAGTTCAAATTTGAACTGACGATACTTGAAGAAAGGATGAAATAGTACGGCATCAAAACAAGTTTCAAAGTGTGTTAATATATGACGCTGAAAGAGGCATAAAGAAAGTGAATTCGGCTGCCAATGATATTTTGAATCGAAATTACATCTTATTTGACATGATTTGCATATTAAACCGACTGCAGTGTTCAATGCGTTTGATTGTTTCGGTCAAAAAACAGAAACAAAGACTTCCAAGTCATTCAATAGTTGTGACACTCTTAGTGGAAAGCCCATCCATCACGATAAGTTTATACCAAATTGCACGGGAAAAATGGGGGGGGATATTTTTTTTTATGCATACTGTTTTCCCCTTCTTCAAGTATGTTCAAATTTGAACTCATTGTGATGAGTGGTTCTTTTTTTACAGCATTTTGAAAGTGGGCTTTAGTTACAATCACCATGTATATGGAAAGTGTTCTTAGTTTCTGAATTAAAAGAACTTGATTCAAAGATTTAAAAAGCGAACCGAACAGAAGGTTCCCACGTCTATCGCCAGTTGTCACAAATGTCATATCTGAATCCACATCCACTGTTGAACGCGTGAACCCCTAGATTTACTGACCAATGCTTTCACTATCATTTCAGTGTGACCTCGAAAACCAACCTCCCATATCTCTTCTTATCACCCCATTGGCATTTTGATAGCCCCAAATTGACCACTCTGAGGGAAAGGCGAGATCATGGACAGCCACTATCATTGGCTGAGCAGGATGACTGGCCTTGCGTGGGGACTTCGAGGTGAAAAGATATTGGTGCGCTAGAATTTTGCTGATGAGAAAAGGCCTTCTTTCTCTTATTGCTTTCTTTTTAACTTGTGTGTGTTTTACATTGTTTTGATCCCGTAAGAGTTTGTTATTTATCTTGCCATTGGAAATAAAAAAAAAAAAATCTCTACTTAACAGTGAGCTTCCAGTAAAAAAAAAAAAAAAAAATTCATTGAACTTTTATGCGTGCAAAAAGACCAACTCTGGAGCGGCATATTTATTTGCCTGGAAGTTCCCAAATCCTTTCGTATTTTCCGTTTATACGAAAACACACTGGTATAAAAAGTTTTCGCGAATGATGTATTCAAATATGGCCAAGGTTTGAAAGATATCTTTCTTCGGGTTCGAAGGGAAGAAAGGTGCAAAAATACCCCAATGCTGCTCCAAGATGATCCGTCAAATACCAACTAATGGAGAGATGGGATGTAAAAAACAAAATTTTCATTGCAATTTGCTTAAAAGATATGTGGGTGTATATGTTCGGACCAAAAAAAAAGTCCGAAATTGGGAAAAATGATAAGTTGAGTGGGATTTCTTAATCAAAGGATATTTTAATAAATTAAAATCAGAGTGATTAAAATTTTTGCTGGTGTTCATGTTAACAATTCTTAATTAAAATACTCATTAATAATTGCAGACTGTACACCCACTCAATTCACTGCTTTAAACACACATTCAATTTCACTTTTTATTCAAGATATCTCGCTTTTATAAGTTTAAAAGAAGCCTTCAGAGCTTTTCATAAAAAGTGTCACATTTCCTCATATTTATCTCCTAAAAACTTTAGTTCTTGAAACTTGGTTAATACAAATATATCTAAATATATTGAATGCAGTTTAAAATATTTAGTCATAAATAATATGCATTAGTGTTTTAACGAAATTTTTAACAAAAAAAAAAAAAAATAAATAAATCTATGTGGTTCTTCTTTAAAAAGAATATGAAAATGCAAATAAATCTAATATTTTATAGAAAAACATTTTTTGCATAGGAATGGTACCTGTACAATAAATTTTCTAAAGGAAACAAATATTAGCTACTTTTTTTTCTTTGTTATAAGTATGAAATTAATAAAAGTTGAAGTGAATGGAATAATGCTATTAAAGAATGAAATTGAGAATAGTATAAGAACAAGTTTCCTCTGTAATTGATGATTCAATTGTATTTGCAATAATTTTTTGTATTATATAATTTTTATAAATATTTAAATAAGTTTGTTTAACAAAATAGCTATATGCTAAATTTTTTAGTAATTAAAGCATATGGAAGTATGTGAATTATGCATATGTTTCCTCAATCACAAAAATTATTCAAAGAAATTTGTTTTGCTCAAATGATTTATGACTTATTTTAGTAATTCTAAATTCTATAGATTTTGCCTGAATTCATCTCCATTATGTCCAATCTGCAAAAGTCTGGAAACAATTGAACGTATTTTGTTTCAATGCATAAATTGTGTAAAAGCATGAAATAAACTGCAAAGCGCTTTTGGATATAAAGTTCCATTTTACTCTTGAATATTTGATATGTCGGACGACGCTTATTATAAGTCAATAACGATATTTTAATTTCTACGAAAAGGACTCGTAACCCTGTAAGCTATGGGGTACCTCATGTTTTCTTTATATTATTTCTTTTGCACTCTTTATTTCAAGTACTAGTTGTATTTCAAAGGTTCTAATCATCGTTAAACTGTTAAAATATTATGATCCATTTGATCTGAAGTTTTATCCATTTTTTTCTCTTTTTCAATTTACTCTTCCCATTTATATTCTTTTGGTTGCTAAAGTACGAGCACGATTCTTGTGCTATAAAATTAATTTGTAAGCCACCATAGGCAATGAATTCAAAAATTATGAATTTTAGAGTAGTTCCCTTACAATGATTTTATTTTCACCTAGTCAAATTCTTTCATCTGTTGTATTTTAAAAAGTATTTGGATAAATTGAGATAAATGTTAAGTACCAAGCATGCGTAAGCATACATGAGATCATATAATATATAAATGGGAGCTTACATCTCGAAGTACCAAGCAGCATACATGCAAGCATATAATATATAAATGGGAGCTTACAACTCAAAGTACCAAGCATACATGCAAGCATATTATATATAAATGGGAGCTTACAACTCAAAGTACCAAGCATACATGCAAGCATATAATATATAAATGGGAGCTTAGAACTCAAAGTACCAAGAATACATGCAAGCATATTATATATAAATGGGAGTTTACAACTCAAAGTACCAAGCAGCATACATGCAAGCATATAATATATAAATGGGAGCTTACAACTCAAAGTACCAAGCATACATGCAAGCATACAATATATAAATGGGAGCTTACAACTCAAAGTACCAAGCATACATGCAAGCATATAATATATAAATGGGAGCTTACATCTCGAAGTACCAAGAATACATGCAAGCATATAATATATAAATGGGAGCTTACAACTCAAAGTACCAAGCATACATGCAAGCATACAATATATAAATGGGAGCTTACAACTCAAAGTACCAAGCATACATGCAAGCATACAATATATAAATGGGAGCTTACAACTCAAAGTACCAAGCATACATGCAAGCATATAATATATAAATGGGAGCTTACAACTCAAAGTACCAAGAATACATGCAAGCATATTATATATAAATGGGAGTTTACAACTCAAAGTACCAAGAATACATGCAAGCATATAATATATAAATGGGAGCTTACAACTCGAAGTACCAAGCATACATGCAAGCATATAATATATAAATGGGAGCTTACATCTCGAAGTACCAAGAATACATGCAAGCATATAATATATAAATGGGAGCTTACAACTCGAAGTACCAAGCATACATGCAAGCATATAATATATAAATGGGAGCTTAGAACTCAAAGTACCAAGAATACATGCAAGCATATTATATATAAATGGGAGTTTACAACTCAAAGTACGAAGCAGCATACATGCAAGCATATAATATATAAATGGAGCTTACAACTCAAAGTACCAAGCATACATGCAAGCATATAATATATAAATGGGAGCTTACATCTCGAAGTACCAAGAATACATGCAAGCATATAATATATAAATGGGAGCTTACAACTCAAAGTACCAAGCATACATGCAAGCATACAATATATAAATGGGAGCTTACAACTCAAAGTACCAAGCATACATGCAAGCATACAATATATAAATGGGAGCTTACATCTCGAAGTACCAAGCAGCATACATGCAAGCATATAATATATAAATGGGAGCTTACAACTCAAAGTACCAAGCATACATGCAAGCACACAATATATAAATGGGAGCTTACAACTCAAAGTACCAAGCATACATGCAAGCATATAATATATAAATGGGAGCTTACAACTCAAAGTACCAAGAATACATGCAAGCATATTATATATAAATGGGAGCTTACAACTCAAAGTACCAAGTATACATGCAAGCATATAATATATAAATGGGAGCTTAACTCAAAGTACCAAGTATACATGCAAGCATATAATATATAAATGGGAGCTTACATCTCGAAGTACCAAGTCAAGTCAAAGAAATAGCATAAAAAAAGTTAACATAAAGAAAAAAAAATCATTGAAATGCAGTAAGTTAATTTGTTATTTTTAACGTTAGAAAATTGTGGCCTATAGTGAAAAAAAAATTTAAATCTTTTATTTAACAGATTTTTTTTTTTTTATCTTATTTATTTTCAATGGAACACTACAAAAAGAAATTTTATTAAAACGATTCTTTAAATCCGGCATTTAGCATTGGAAATTTAATTTTTTCGAATTCGTGCAGGAAGTTAACGTTTATACAACTTATTATGAAAATTCTTCTAACAAAAATTGTAGGAAATCAATTTAATTCTGTTTACTTTTAGAAAGTATTTGAGCAGTTGAATCTTTTACCGAAACTTTTCCTTAGAAAAAAAAAATGAATGGGATTTCTAAATTTTTATTTTATTTTCTGAAACAGAAAGTAAGCTAGAATACTTTTTCGAACAATAGAACACAAACTTAATCAGAGTTCCATTTGATTGTTTGTTATTCAGATTGTTGCTTTGAAAACAAAAATACCCTTTAAAAATATTTAGAAAGAGAGTAAATATTTGGTAGGCGTATTCTTTTTCAAATTCCTTACAATAAACTCCAATCAGTCAGTTGCATTATTATTTACTTTAAAACAAATGCACATTTGCAGTATTCAAAACTTGTCTTTAAAAGAATATTGCACATATTTGATTTACTCCACAGGAGAGCATGAATCTATAGTAGCGAAATATTTTAAATTAAATTAACATTTCAGAGATCAAATAATTTCAGAGCATCACATATAAAGATGATCAATGAATATAAATATTTATTTTAAAATTCTAATTCTGCTTAAATAATTATGATATAATATTTCATTTTAATAAATTATTTTTAATCTAAAATTAGTTTCATCGCCACAATAAAAGACAATCAAAATTGTCTTGTCTAGTTTCGATTATCCTAGTGGATACGGATTAAGCTCACTTCGGATAAAAAAATCGAATAAACAGGATTTACATAAATCGTCTCTAAATAAGGAGATGAAACAAATAACACAATACTTATTTTTAAAAGTACCACATGTACTCTCAGTCCTTATGATGTAAACTTCTAAATTTTTCATAAAAATAAGGCATGAAATCTTGATAAAGACGATCCTGATATTTTTGTGAGATAATAAACGTTTTATAGCTGCAATGATACGCCATTGTATAAGTGTTGTCTGAATTTCAGGTGTTGCTTAAAGTATTCAATATTTTTCAATCTAATTCAAAGATCTTCGAAATGAGACGTTTTCTATTCCACTTTCCAAACGAACATGCGCTGCACTGGAATCGTAGATGAAAGAGAAATCTCAAAAAAATTCTTATCAGACTGGAAAAAAAAAGACCATTAATTCCATTAAAGTAGAAACTCATTTAAGCGAGGCTAGAATATTCAGACTCAACTGTATGTTGTTATAGAAAGAAAAAGGTTCTAAATTGTTTAGCTTTGCATCCTCTATACTTCATAACAAAATTAAATATCATCACATCTCTAAAAGAAAACCGTTTCATTATTAATTATCACAATAATTTTGATACTTTATACGATTTATTTTACAATAATAATATTGACATGTAAAATTTTTCATTTAAAATAAATTATACGCATTGTTATTTTTTAAAAAATTACCTTTAATCGAAAAAATATATATATATAAATAATAAAAATATTGAATTTCTTACATAAAAAAGTAATAAATATTTAAAACCCGTGATTAAATAGGTAGTCTGTTTCAGAATATCTTTAAAAAAACCCATTATGACACACCTCCCATAGCAGACTTCTTTCTTCGATTCTTAAAAAAAAACATTTTCATTACCTGTCAATATAGTAACAAAATAAAACATGTTTTTCCTATAAATACTTTGCTGAAAATGGAATCAGAATATTTACTGTTTTTGAATTTTAAAAAGGGAATAGCATCAATCAAAGGGTAATTAAAACTAATTTTTGAAATATGTGATAGAATTTTTGGATTCAATAAAACGTTTTCAATATATATTTCGTTAGTTGATTTATACCAATTTTTTTTTTCTCTTCCTTTCTCTTATTTTTATTATATATTTTTTGTTATTCTATATTATTATTTTGTTGTTCACGGTATTTTTGTGCTTCCGTAGAATTTTTTGCACATTTTGACATAATTTTTTTTTGTTTTTTTTCTTATATTATTTTTTTATTTCACTGTTTATTTTACACATTATTTTTGAGCTGCATATTTATTTTAATTTTCATACTTCTTAAAATAAACACACGATCCTCTTGGGAATCGCCTCAGATACTTATAGAGCTGCTGAGTAACATGAAACATTTTGGACATGAAATCAATTCGAACAATTATCATTTAAGAAATAAAATACTCAAACTTCATTCCCCATGTCTTCAATCCGAAATTCTTATCATTTAATAAATAACTAAATTACACTGGGGATCAGAAATGAAAATATTATTACATTTTTGAACAAGACACATTGTGATTAACTTGTTTAAATTCAAATTCCTGTCATGTACTTGAGATGCTTCTACAATGTTTCAAGTCCGCTGGCACTTACGAATTGTTTTCTTAACCAGTATAATCCATATTCTTTCCGTCAAAACTTCTGTAAGCCCCACTCCGTACTTAAAGTTGTAAGGTAATCCTGTAAAAATAATCCTAAGCCGAAAAGATATTTTCCAGACTTGTAAGGTTAAATTGGCGTAAAACCTTTTGTCGTGTCACTAGCCTTGTCAGGCAATCGATAACTTCAGTGTCGAAAATGTTTACTCGCCCATAACAGAACACATTCGATGCAATCTTACCTCAGACACACTTTTTTTTCTCTCTCTCGATCAATTGAATTACAGGACGAAATACTTAACTTTATATTTCTTGAGCACAATTCAAGCCAGATGTTGAACTTAATACCCTTGTCTTTATGATAGTATTTTAAATGTCGACTGTCTAAATGTCATAATGAGACAGATATAAATGCCTATTTTTACATTTATTTTTTCCAAGTTGTTTTTAGTTGTTGTTTTTTTAACTCTTAAACATTGTCACAGCGAAAATAAGTAAATAATAATGAAATTTTAGTTAATAAAAATGTATTGTAAGAATGGGTATTCTAAATTGTTAAATTTGATCTAAATTTTTTGTATTCTAAATTGTTAAATTTCATTGATTGTGTTATGATGATTACTAATTGTTATTTATTGATGATTATTTATCAATTATTGATGATTATTTGTCATTTGCTGATTTATATTGATTGTCATTTGCTGATGATTATTGATTGTCATTTATTGATGATTATTTGTCATTTGCTGATGATTATTGATTGTCATGATGATTATTTGATCTCTTTATTGGTGATTATATATCTCATTGACTGTCATTTATGATGATTATTTATCTCATTGATGGTGTTATGATGATTATTGACTGTCATTTATTGATGATTAATTATCTCATTGATTATGTTATGATGATTTTTGACTGTCATTTATTGATGATTATTTATATCATTGATGGCGTTATGATGATTATTGACTGTCATTTATTGATAATTATTTATTTTCTTGGTTTTGTAATGACGATTATTCACTGTCATTTATTGATTATTATTGATTGTCCTTTACTGATTATTATTTTTCATTCATTAATAATTATTTATCTCATCAATTGTGTTATGTCGCAAATGATTTAAAAGGACAAGATTGCTAATGTCGGCTGATAAATATTTCGCAAATAAACCGCCGGATTTCTAGACGACAGCACGAGGTAGTTATAAACATGGTTCTCAAGATATATAATAAAAACCCAAGATCATTCTGTGAGCCTAATGAATATTTATATGTATAGGATTCGACAGCTGTTTTCCAGTAAATCTCTGCCGTAATGCAATGTCGATTCATAATTAATATTTTCATGGATTTTTTTTACCCTTGCAAGAAACTGGGATTTACTTTGCTAAAAATTCCAAATACAATGAAATAAGATGCGCTCTTTTATGATTTTATAAAACTAAAAAAAAAAAAAAAAAAGGTTTTATATATTTCATTCATAATTCCCAGTGAAATAAATAGTTTAAAAAGTAAAGCTAGAAAGTTTATGACTGACTACTTTATCATTTTATCAAGTTTCGGTTTAAGTTTCTTCAGCAGATATAGCATATCTGGCTAATTTTCTTCTAATTGGCTTTTTGTCAGATTTTTTATCTTAATATGTTTTCAAAATAAATTAGAAGCACAAATGAATGAAGAAAGCAAAAAGAAATACGAAATTAATGATAACTATATTACTGTATGTATTGATAACGGGGAATATCTCAGACATCACTATCGTTCTTTAATTAAACAAATATTGCTTCTAAATCATATAAATATTTTTTATATTCCTTTTTTTAATTAGAAATTAAATTTCCTTTCTTTTCTATTAGTAAGAGAAAAAAAAAAGTTAAGACAAGCGAATTATTCCCACATAGAATTATATAATTTTTAAAACTCTAGATAAAATATAGTTATATAATTCATTGAAATATATCTCGAAAGAAAATTTGAAGAATTATTGTATAGAACTTAATTTCAATATGAATTACCTAACATTTAATTTTAATTATTTTTAATTCTCAATAATTAATAACTATCAACTAAAAATTTTTTCTCACGAATAAATATTAACGGAATACTCATTGTACAGAATCCCTTTTGTTTTTGAAAATGAGCGATTTTCAATATATGCCTATAAACCATTCTTCATATACAAACTTCAAATACTTTAATCTGCAGTTAAATTTTATTAAACTTTAGTAAAGTAAAATGCACTGAATGTTTCAATATAAATAGAAATATCAACTTTTGTTTTTAAAAATAAAATCGAGAAAAATACAAATTAGATAGTCTTCTAATTTACATAAAAGACAAAAAAGAAACATTACAGTTGATCAAAATATTTATTATTAATTGATTTTAGTTGATTCAACTCGTAGTGTTATCATGCAAATTGACAAGAAAGAGTTTTGTTTTTCTACTACAGTATAATGCAAACATTTACTGAAAAAAACAATATGATAAAGATTGTGGTTATTCGGCTAGGATATAAATTTTCTGTTTGTTTCTCCGATATAAAAAGACGAAAGTTGTTGTTAGAAGCCATTATTTTCCCCATTCTTATAAAGTGCACTGTTAGTATATCTTAGTCACAGGACATACTATAATACCAGAAAAAAATTCAGGGTCATTCTTCGAACCTTTGCAATTATATGTTAATGTTTGAATATACACATGCAATAAAAAGAAAAAGGACATAACAATAAAAAAAAAAAAAGAAAATCTTCTTCTAGTGTCAAGTCCTTTACAATTAGTAACTTGAGTCGAGAATATTCTCTATTAAATAAACAACGAACAAAATAAATTTCTGCGTAGTAATCACAACAAAAAGTTACAAAATTGTTTTCGATCCAATTGGGTGGTGAAACTACAGAAAAATAAAAACAATACAACTCCTAACTACATTAACTTTTAAATCTTCTCGCTGCCTATCTTGTTAACTTGGGCATGGCCTAACGAGCTATTCTAAGTGGTCCTTTCCAGTAGAAAAAGCCGGAAATGGGTAATTAAGAGAGTTTTGGACATCTATATGTGACTAGTCTCTGTGCATCGGCCCGATGGAACTTGACTTTTGTAGCCATTAATAGCTAACTGTGTAATCGCTGTGGGGTTTGTTAGAAGTCCCATTGGTTGAGTAGACACAGAAAAAAATCTCGTTAGCCGGGTCTTTTGGATATTGAGGTAGAAACTCGTAGAAGAACGATTTAATTAACAAAGGCAAAGTACTAGCCATATAAAATTTAGAAGAAAAAGACAAAAAATTGCAGCCAAAGAGACATAATTGTGTCCACAGTGTAATTTATAAAAATATATTAATACAAAAATGTTTTAAGCCACATTAAACATTCTTTATGCATTAAATTTTATTAGCTCATTATACAGTATTTTAAAAGTAGCACAAAAATGAGTTTTGCATTGGGAATGGTTGCAAATAATGGTAGGATTAAACAATTTTCACTGCTTGTAGGTAATTCGATTTTTTAAATAATTTTGAATACCAAGCTATCTGATCGAACATAGTAAAAGTTAAGCTTCACAAATTGTAGGGATTCTCGTTGATTTTTAATTAGGGATTATATCCGGTTAACAACTTTTATTTTCTTAAAAACGCAAAATAATTTCCCCCTGATTTTATCTTTTTAAATCTCGGTTAATAACAGTTAATGATCAGTTTTTGAGCCACTAACAAGCAAAAAATTTAAAAACAGAAAAAAAAAAATGTAAAGGCCGAAATTTGTAAAGACTGTTCTCCAGCATTTATAGTGTAAATAAAATGGAATTTATAGTGATATTATAAACACATAGACAGAATACGCATTCACTGATTCAAAGTATTATGATACAAGGAATAAAGTTTTGCTTTAAACTTGCACCTTACCTTGCAAACTATCTTGTAAGGCTCATAGAATACTTTATGGAATATGAGATGATTATTAAAAGTTTTAAAAAAGCAGATTTGTCGATTAGGTGAGACACTTTGCCATTCAGTGAGTGTTTTCAAAGCGATAATTTCAACTCATGAAAGCGTGTATATCGAATCACTTTTTCTTTGTCTGCAATCTAGTACTCGGTATCATTGAACAACAAATATTCGGTAATTTAAAGCATAATAAGCTAATACTAAATAAAAAAGTAAAACCATTTGGTTTTAACAATTAATGTAATACTACATGAAGGTAATACAATAAAACAATAAATCTTCTTTTGTGTGGTTGGTTAAGAAGTTCCATTGGTTGTTACAAATTGTTTTAGATACGAAAAAAAAAAAAAACTCTAACTACATTAACTTTTAGCTGGGTCTTTGGATACCAGAGGTAATTAGAAACTCGTAGAAGAACGATTTAATTAACAAAAAGTAGCACAGAAAAAGTACTAGCCATATAAAAATTAACAAGGCAGAAGAAAAGACAAAAAATTGCAGCCAAGAGACATAATTGTGTCCACAGTGTAATTTATAAATATATTAATATAAAAATGTTTAAGCCACATTAAACATCCTTTTATGCATTAAATTTTTATAAGCTCATTGAATGTGTATTTTAAAGTAGCACAAAAATGAGTTTTGCGTTTGGGAATGGTTGCAAATAATGGTAGGATTAAACGAATTTTTCACTTCTTGTAGGTAATTCGATTTAAAAAAAAAATAATTTTGAATACCAAGCTATCTGATCGAACATACGGTAAAGTTAAGCTTCCCAAATTGTAGAGATTCTCGTTGATTTTTAATTAGGGATTATATCCGGTTACCAACTTTATTTTTTTAAAAAAAAAAAAAACGCAAATAATTACCCCTGATTTATCTTTTTAAATCTCGGTTAATAACAGTTAATGATCAGTTTTTGGAGCCACTAACAAGCAAAAAAAATTTAAAAACAGAAAAAAAAAAAAAAATGTAATGGCCGAAATTTGTAAGACTATTCTCCAGCATTTATAGTGTAAATAAAATGGAATTTATAGTGATGTTATAAACACGTAAAGACAGAATACGCATTCACTGATGAAAAGTATCATGATACAAGGGATAAAGTTTTGCTTTAAACTTGCACTTTACCTAGAAACTACCTTGTAATCCTCATAAAATACTTTATGGAATAAGAGATGATTATTTAAAGTTTTAAAAAAAAACCCAGATCTATCGATTAAGTGAGACACTTTGTACATTCAGTTGGTGTTTTTCAAAGCGATGATTACAATTCATGAAAGCGATGTATATCGAATCACCTTTCTTTGTCTGCAGTGTAGTACTCAGTATCATTGAACAATAAATACCATTCGGTAATGCTAAATAAAAGTAAAGCATAATAAACTAATACTAAATAAAGAAATGGTGCGAATAAATACCATTTGGTTTAACAATTAAAATATGTTTGAATGCACATATGCAATAAAGAAAAAGGACATATACAATAAAACAAAAATCTTCTTTTAGTGTTAAGTCCTTTACAGTTAGTACACTTGAGTCGAGAATATTCTTCTATTAAATAAGCAACTAACAAAATAATTTTCTGCGTAGTAATCACAACAAAAAGTTACAAATTGTTTTCGATCCAATTAGGTGGTGAAACTAGAGAAAAATAAAAACAATACAACTCCTAACTACATTAACTTTTAAATCTTCTCGCTGCCTATCTTGTTAACTTGGGTATCGCCTAACGAGCTATTCTAAGTGGTCCTTTCCAGTAGAAAAGCCAGGAAATGGGTAATTAAGAGAGTTTTGGACATCTATATGTGACTAGTCTCTGTGCATCGGCCCGATGGAACTTGACTTTTGTAGCCATTAATAGCTAACTGTGTAATCGCTGTGTGGTTTGTGAGAAGTCCCATTGGTTGAGTAGACACAGAAAAAAATCTCGTTAGCCGGGTCTTCGGATATTGAGGAAGAAACTCGTAGACGAACGATTTAATTAACAAAGGCAAGTAGTAGCGATATAAAATTCAGAGGAAAAGACAAAAAATTGCAGCCAAGAGACATAATTGTGTCCACAGTGTAATTTATAAGGTATATTAATACAAAAATGTTTAAGCCACATTAAACATCCTTTTTTATGCATTAAATTTTATAAGCTCATTAAATGAGTATTTTAAAGTAGCAAAAATGGGAGTTTTGCGTTGAGTAGGAGGGTATGGTTGCAAATAATGATAGGATTAAACGATTTTTTTGCTGTTTGTAGGTAATTCGGTTTTTTTCGTAAAATAATTTTGAATACCAAGCTATCTGATCGAACATACTAAAAGTTAAGCTTCCCAAATTGTAGGGATTCTCGTTGATTTTTAATTAGGATTATATCCGGTTACCAACTTTATTTTTCTTTAAAAAAAGCAAATAATTACCCCTGATTTATTTCGGTTAATAACAGTTAATGATCAGTTTTCGGAGCCACTAACAAGCAAAAAAAAAAAAAATTAAAAACAGAAAAAAAAAATAATGGCCGAAATTTTTAAGACTATTCTCCAGCATTTATAGTGTAAATAAAATGGAATTTATAGTGATATTGTAAACACGTAGAGACAAAATAAAACTTAAATCTTGCAATGTATTTTGTTTATATTTTGATACAAGAAATAAAGTTTTGCTATAAACTTACATCTTGCAAACTTCATCGAATACTTTATGGAACACGATGATCATTTAAAATTTAAAAATAAACAAGTAATATAAAAAAAAATGTAAAGTAATTTCCGACTTTTTTTCACTATTTTTGCAAAAATTCTTTATAAATCATTTTCATTCATTTTTTTGTTTATCTGGCGCCATCTATTGGTAGATACATGCAACTTAAATCTGAAAAAACACTAAAATTAATTAATTAAATTTAATTAATGAATTAATATTTGAAAAAACTGTATTAACATCAAGTGTCATCCACTACAAGTTAAAAAAATCTATTTGATCTTGAGTGGATGAATAAAAAGTATTTTATGAACGATTGAAAATTTGAACAAGATATATGTATAGGGAGAGTGTGAGCTAATAGAAGAAATTGAAAAAGAGATGCGAGAATGCGAAAACTATGCGAGAGCCTTTTTGTCGTGGTTTTTAATTTCGTGGTTTTATTTATATCAATATTAATATATTTTAAATATTTTTTCTCGTTACATGACCTATTCATAATGCAGTATGATATAATAATATAGTAGTTTTTTCAATAATATAGTATGGTGTTAAATAACAAAAATTAATTAGTAAATTTTATTAAAACCAGTACACTTTTAAACTAAAACGTTGCTTTCCTATAGATTCACATTAACTAACTCCAGTAAATCCGACCAAATTAATCACATCAAATCTTAAAAATTTAGTACAAACTGCGTTGTGAATAGCAATAACCCATAAAATCCCACTTAAATTAAACCACCACGATTATGTATACTACCCGACAGATTTGTTTAATTCAGAATCTCGTGAGTCAATCGATAAAAGCATTACAAATTGAATACGCGCAAGCATAGATAAAAATTACAAATGTAAACACACACACACAAACATATATATATATATAAACACACATACACACATATAAGTTTAGAGTAGAAGAGAGAGAGAGAGAGAGAGAGAAGTTTACAAAAGTTTTACATGATATCAGTTAACAAAAAAAAAAATAATTATTAATAGTCTTAAAATATAATAGTCCCTTAGAATTAAGTCATCTGATTCCGTTAAATAATAAATTAGATAATCAATAAAAAAAACTTTGGCATCACAAAATAATATTTTGATTAATTAAAAGTATATCTGACAATTTAAAAAAAAAATATAGAATAGAATCACAGTTATAGTTAACTCTTGATTCCAATAAGTATTAACAAATATTTAATGTCAATTTTTATCACAGGCTCATGGTTATTTTGTAGATGGGAATATTGTTTTTAAAAAGTTGAAATTTAGACATTTACGTGATTAGCCTTGTCTTAGACAACCAACCCTATGGAGACAATACATTCTGGAGGGCCAGCGCTTGCGTTTGGTTGATGAAATTTTCTTTAGGTCATAAACGAGATACAGATACTTTTTTTTGACAAACTTCTTAAGATGGCAGTTCAGCTTACATCATCTTATTTCTCCACAACTCTCTCTTCACATCACTCGATCATTTCTTCCTCTTTCTCCGTGTCCTCATCTATCGTCCATCTCTCAGATTATTTTCGTATATCATTTGAATTTGACTCATTGGCTATATCTACATCCAAGGGACCGCCTCAACACAGCTATAGGTTTGAGGGGAAAACCTTTCATTACTCCCTGGTGGGTTGTCTTTTGACCCCCAAGCTGAAATTCTCAGTCAGTGAAACACGACCCCTGCTATAAATGTCCACTTTAGGGCAGTTAAGTTCATCATCAGTCCTGGCTTTTATTACTTCTTAAAGGCAGTCACAATTGTGACACACCATTTCTTCCCCAAAGAGGGATCGAATAAAGGAACGCTAAGTAGATTACTGGGACATTCCAACAGCTCCACAGGGTGGAGCTGTTGAACAAGCGCATTCACATCCTTTATGAAGACTGCGACAACTTTGAAGCAGGCAGATATTTATTTGAAAAATTATCATTATTTTTCCCAGTGATAAATATAATGTTGCTCTCTCTCTATATATATTATATAATATTGGCAATAATAAAAGATTAGCAAATTAATTTAATTAATGTATACAGTATGTCGACATGACTATAGTGTATAATTAGGATATTTTCTAATACATATTCAAATGTGAATGTCATATACAACACACAATGGGTGATGACGGTTAGATATTGCTATTCAAGAGTATTTTAATAGATAACTGCACGCATTTACATGTTGGATATGGATTTGGTTTGGTTTGTTTGTAGCTTTACGGTCATCTTGAGCACACGTTAGGCTAAATAGACCGGAACCTACAGTTTAAAGTGGACATGTTGGATGGAAGAAATCCTAACTCACCTCCACCGAAGACTAATTATTGATACGGACGTCTTGAATGCATATCGTACGGGCTTACTTTATTACTTTCAACCTGAAGCAAACCGGCCATGGCCGTTAAACAATAAGTTCATAATGTATGTTAGAAAAGTTATGAGACCACAAATTTGTCTTCATTGGTTTAAGGAAAGTGAAGACGGAATGCTGCAATTGAGCAATGGAGGATAAATGTTGGACATGCGTAAATTCATTATTTGAATGACAAGGACGGTTTGCTTCATGTCGATCATATCAAAAAAGCCCAGTCTTATAACACCTTTATACAAGCTGTCAAAATGACCATCAAGCCTTCTTGTTTTAGAAAGTTTTGATTGCAACGTTTGCCTCATTTGCAATTTGTAGCCGAGACATTCAGCAAGACAGGTGAGCCTGTTTATACTGGTTCAGGTAATGAGCAAACTAATTTATTTTATCGTGGTAATGCTATAGTAGAATAAATAACGAAGTGCTTGTTGCATTACACACATATTGAAGTCACTACAATTTACAACAAACAATTCAGGAACATTATCCTGGCAATTTCCATCCTCCACATTTATCCTAGATAAACTTTCAGACTATGTATTTATCATATAGCAGATACGGAAACTTTATATTCGCATTTCTTTGTGAATTTTGAACTAAACTTGCATAGTACAGATCTCCAAGTCTCTGATTTCCAGGCTTTTATAAGTAATGATAAAAAAAGAAATTATTTAAAATAAGATAATTATTTTCCGATGTGTAAATATATATTTCTGTAATGTAGTTACAGTTTTGAAATTAACGTGTGTCTTGATGTATGTATTCTGTTCTATCGTAGCATAATTTAGAAACGAATTCATGCACACATAATCAAGTTTTTGATAACATAAATACTTCTATCCAAAGAATGCTGAATAATATTACAAAATAATTAACATTTCATGAATGTTCGTTATAAAAAGCAAATGTTTAAGTAAAGCACCGTAGAAAAATATCATTTAATAGACAAATGCAAATTGTTTACGCTTTGCAATTGCAAATTATTCAGTTGAACTTAATTATTTAAATTCCACTTATTTTATGGTTAACAACATGGAAGTTTAATTACATAGGTGCATCCCACCATAATATGGATAAATGTATGGTGGAATTTTAAAGGTAAAAAAATGGTTTTTAAAATGTTCTTAAATACAAGATTATGCTTTAGTCATTAAACTACATCAACACTTGTGAAACAATATTAATTTATTTTTGCAATTTTCAGCTGTCTCTCTCTCTCTCTCTATATATATATATATATCCCATTTATTTTCTGTTTATTTTAGATGTAGTCTCATAAAAATAACAGGAAAAGCATTTATGAATAAAAATCATTCAATTGCAAGGCTATATTTTCAAAAAATAAATTAAATAAAAAATTTTCAAAAATAATTATTAACAAATTTAACTTTCTCTATAGCAGATACTTATGAACTTTATATCGGAATTTTAAATTTCACAATAATTTAATTTAAATAAAAAATAAATAAAGATTATTTTTAAAGAATTATATACTGGTCGTAACTCATTATAAATATGAATGTTATAACGAAGAATATGTTACATATATACCACTTTTTGTTTTGGATACTTAAAGTCAAAGAATCAGAATTTGGAAGCATATTGCATTGCAATTCAGAGGTTGCATGCTCCATCACATCTGTAGTTCAACCACAGATTTTGTGGAAAATGACAAGTGTCCAAGTCGGGGATTCAAACAAAACAGCATTATAAGAAAAGAAAGTTAATTTCAAAGGACTATAATTACAATAAAAAATTAATCTTAAGTAATTGAAAATTTAAATTATGATATCAAAAGAAAAAATATTCCCCGCTAACTATTAAATTCCTTCTTCAAAACTGCTTTACGGCGCGTGTATATGACTGGTACCCCTAATAATTAACCTATTCGTCCATTTAGGCTTTAAAAAGAATGTTTATTTTTTCCACACCATCCATAGTATAACTATATATAGGCACATTATTCAAATATTACCATGACACATTGCTACATAGCTATATTGTCATTTCTACATTATTATATTGCCATATTGTTACATTGCTACAATATTTTATTGCCATATAACGAAGAATATTGCTACATCGCTACAATATTTTATTTCCATCTAACGAAGAATATTGCTACATCGCTATAATATTTTATTGCCATATTGCTACGCTGTTATATTGTTACATATTAATACATTACACCCACATCGTTACATTTCTATATTGTCATATTGTTACAATATTTTATTGCCATATTGCTATGCTGTTATATTGTTATATATTGATACATAACACCCACATCGTTACATTTCTATATTGTCAAATTGTTACATTGCTACGTTGTCATATTGTTACATATTAATACATTGGGTTCATAATGCTAAACTGCATTCATATTGCTACATTATGACATTGTTACACTACTACATTCTCATATTGTTACATTTCTACGTTGTTATATTGTTACGTATTAATACATTACACTGATAATACTGCATTGCACTCACAATATGCACCATAATTTCCATAAATGAACACCCATAGGGATGGCAACTGAAGGGTGCTTCTCCTTTTCTTTTAGACCTACTGTTAGAACTTTCTAGCCTATAGATTTATCGCTTCTATAGACATTAGAGCTTTCGGCATCATTTGTTGCATTTCAAGCTCAAGAATCCAACGTAATATCCTTCAAGCCAATACGACGTATCAAAAACAATGATGCAATGTTTTACCAAGAAACAAACATAAAACGTTTTATTCAAATGAGAAATTAGTTCTTAAATTAGGTGACGAAAGGACATATATGCAATATAATATGTTCTCCAGTAACATTCCTAATTTCATATTTTATACAAACGATTATATAAACTGCTCAGTATATAATTGTAATAAAAATGCATAATAACAATGCATCACTCAAATCTGACGGCAGATAAGTAGTATCGTGTGTATTTATATTACATGAAATAGTGTTTTGAACTAATGAGAACAACCTATCACTCAAATTTGACAGCAGATAATCAGTACCATGTATAATGAGACCTCATGAAATTAGCGATTGTCTGTTCGACTCTTACAGGTCGAAACAATTACAGATGGAATATGGATTGCACCATGAGTTGAGTATGCTAAAGAGATAAAAAAAACATTTCTAATAAGGGAAACCTCGAGAACTTTTAGCATGTAAATGAGAGCAGAATTCGAAAAACAACAGTAAAAAATAATAACGAAATAATAATAATAATGAAAGACGATAAAAGAGAATCGTTTATTAGTTTTTCTAGAATAACATAACATGACATTTTCAGCGACAAAAGGTTATGAAATGTGAGATATTAAAATTCCGTGCATGAAAGTTCGAAAATAATTATGTTTCGCGAATTCAAAAAAGATAGCAATCACGCACTGAATAAAATAAAATTTTATTCATAAAATTCGAAATACTGCGATATGAAATATGCAGAACAAAACATTTTATGAAAACCGTCACACAAAAAATGCTGGAAATGACCAATATTTGCAATTTAAATTGTAAAAAGAAATGGGAAGAAGCGATATTAAGGTTGAAATTGTTATTTTATTTAAAATTCAGATTCAATTTTTAGAGTTCAGCTAAATAAAAGTGTTGAAAATAAATTTTGTAAATCGTTATTTTTTTATAAAAATCTCCATTACAAAATATTTGGGCATCGGAAAGATATTTCGAATTTAAAAATATGAGAAAATCATTCAGTGACTGACATTTTGGTAATAGAGCGTGACTTAAGATAAAAGATAACAATGAATAAATATTGCGTAGTAAATGATTATAATATAATTATGCAAAATGATTATACAAATTACAACTTTCTTACATATTCTTTACATCCATTAGTTTCGTAGTAAAATTTATTACATAAGTCAAATAATATTTTATTCTGTTACATAAAATCGAAATATAATTTTATAATCGTATAGTATTTTTCCCAAGGGAAATGTAGCATTTCGTTCCTAGGATAGATGACTGCATATATATTTTTTTAAAATACATAATAACAACCTATGACTTAAATTTTACAGCAGATAGGCAGTCTTGTGGATAGTTATATTACGTGAAATTAGTGTTTTGTACTAACAAGAACAACCTGTCACTCAAATCTGATAGCAGATATTCAGTGTCATGGATAATGAAACCTCATAAAATTAGCGATTGTTTGTGCGACTCTTACAGGTTGAAACAATTACAGATGAAATATGAACTGAACCATGCGAGCAGGACCACGCTAAATGAGCCACCATGAAACACGCTAAAGAGACAAAAGACATTTATTAATAAGGGAAACCTCGAGAACTTTTAGCATGTAAATGAGAGCAGAATTCGAAAAATTACGATAAAAAAATAATAGAAAAATAATAATAATAATAAAAGACGATAAAGAAAATCGTTTATTAGTTTTTTTCTAGAATAATATAACATGACATTTTCAGCCACAAAGGTTATGAAATGTATGATATTAAAATTCCGTGCATAAAAGTTCGAAAATAATTAAGTTTCGCGAAATCAAAAAAAAAAAAGAAATAAAAATAACAAACATGCATTGAATAAAATAAAATTTTATCCATAAAATTCGAAATGTTGCGAAATGAAATATGCAGAATAAAACATTTTATGAAAACATTCACATAAAAAATGCTGGAAATAACCAATATTTGCAATTTAAATTGTAAAAGGAAATGGGAAGAAGCGATATTAAGGTTGAAATTGTTATTTTCTTTAAAATTCAGATTCAATTTTAGAGTTCAGCTAAATAAAAATGTTTAAAATAAATTTTGTAAATCGTTTTCTTTTCATAAAATCTCCATTACAAATTATTTAGGCATCGAAAAGATATACCGACTTAAAAAAAATGACATCATTCACTGACTGACATTTTGGTGATTTAAATAAAATGATAACTACGAATGAATATTGCGTAGTAAACGATAATAATATAGTTATGCAAAATTACTTTGCAAATTGCAACTTTTTACATATACTTTACATCCGTTTGTTTCATAGTAAAATTTATTATAAAATTCAAATAGTATTTTATTTTGTTATATAAAAATCGAAACATAATTTTGTAATGGTTCAGAATTTTTTCCACGGGAAATGTAGCATTTCGTTGCCTGGAGAGAGGACTGTATACAATAACAACCTATCACTCAAATTTGATAGCAGATACGCAGTGCTGTGGATAGCTATATTACATGAAATTAGAGTTTTGTACTAACGAGAATAACCCGTCACTCAAATCTGATAGCAGATATTTGGTGTCATGGATAATGAGACCTCTTGAAATTAGTGATTGTCTGTGCGACTCGAAACAATTACAGATGGAATATGAACTACACCTTGAGTTGTGGCATCGTGATGCACCCAAAATGAGAGTAAAGCGCCAAACTAAACCTGTAATATATAATGATAAAGAGTAAAATATAATATGATAAGGCCATCTTGAAATATTTCATTTTATTGACAGCTGGTGTTTATGTTGAAGCCTACGAAATATGAAGTCACTGGAAATGATAGCTTAAACCAAATTTCAACTGCATTTCTATCCATTTCTATTAGTAAATAAGGAGTAAGTAATAAAATACACTCGTGTAACTAAAATTCTCTTTAATCTAAATAAAAACTTGCTGGCTGTCACCCTGTACACAGGATAAATGAACCTATTGGATCACATTTAAGCATTTCCACTTTATCTTAAAATTCTCAATTCCAAAAAAGAGAATTTCGAAGCGTTAAGTAGAAAATAAATCACACGAAATCGCTAAAAAATTGGATTACCATGGACATTAGATTACGTCTTCTATTGTGAGAAGAGTTATACCCAATAGATCACATATTTGATTAAAGAAATAAGAGAAGCCGTTGACTATACCGATTGAATCGAATAAGTACTTTGCAGCTTATAGCTTTCTAAAGAACTGCGAGTGATTTTCTAAGAAATGACGTCTTTTAATTGTAAGATATTTTAAATTGTTAGATAATAAATCTACTGAGACAAAAATAACTCGCAAAAGTGAAGAAAATGTTTTGATTGAAAAACTTTACATAGAATTATTTTATTTAAAAAAATTTAACTAAATGTATAAAAATTTCGCATAGCTGTTGTAAAATTACAAAGTTGTTTTATAACAATACTTTTTCTGAAATCTATACGACCTATTTTATAGTTACATCTAATTTTTTTACAAAGTTAAAAGAAGCTTTTATACAACAAGAAATTCATAAATTGAGCCTCTAGGTTATAGTTGCAGTGAACATTTAGACTAAAGTGAATAAAAAAATTGAAAATTTTTATCATTTAAATGTTTGTTGGAACATATTTGAAGTTTTAATATTATAAGTAAATCATATTTAAAGTTTTTTTTTTTAAGTAAGAATTAAAAACATAAAACTTTGATTTAGGTTTGGTTTCCTAAAATTAATAATTTTTGTTTCTATAAGTTCATTATATATGCAAGTCATATAGAAATAAATCACTTATAAATAACGGCATCTCGTCGTATAATAACAATCACTCTGCCTGTTTTGAGTGTGGATGTTAGATTTCACTAACAAAACTTTTTATCTCTGAGCTACTCAAGCTCCATTTTATTCAAAGTCTTGTTTCAGATTATATAACAAATAAAATTTTATGAATCTAAAGGAGTAAAAATTTTATGAATCTAAAGGAGTTATGTTAAAATATGAGATAAAATGGTCAACAAAGTGAGAATTCAAATTAGATAGATAAGTGGCATTCATTGTGTTGTACATATTTTACAACAAAGTGACATTTAGAGTATCATGCATATTTTTCGATAAAGTGGCATCCCGATTGTTCGTAAGCCATTCTGACAAAATAAGAGAGTTTACAGTACTCTTCAAGATAAAAGACATTCATACTGTTATATAGATTTTAAGATAAAGTGTCCTTTATAC
Organism: Caerostris extrusa; assembly: GCA_021605095.1. Lineage (NCBI taxonomy): Eukaryota > Metazoa > Arthropoda > Arachnida > Araneae > Araneidae > Caerostris > Caerostris extrusa. The sequence goes on from BPLR01007816.1 coordinate 64,181, forward strand.
TTTATACAGAGTATTTGAAAGCTATCTATTAAGGTGAATAATATTTTCTATGGAATATTGGGATGTTCTTCTATTATGAATATCGTTATTATTATTATTAAGACATTATTTCTTTAATGCTGGAAAATATTATAGCGAAAGAATATCCTAGCCAAGCATTTACTGTATGAAAATTTGTGAAAAGATGTCGGTTCAGATGATTGATTTATCAAAGTTCTATGGAAAGCCAGTGAAAAGAAATGCTATTTCTTAAAAGTGACATGTCCTCAATTCTTCAGATTATTACAGTGGCAAATCAATCATTGCTTTTGGGAAAAGAACTTGCCACAAGAAATTTTTTGACAGATGCAGATTATACAGTATACAGCGAGGATATGCCAGTCTTTCATTCATTGGTGTGAATTGTGCAACGGCTTTCTTGGATGACATTTTAAACATCTATTTGCCTTTCTCTAAATGGATTACACAAGTCATTAATTCGTTCTGTATTTTAACAGATATAAGGTCAGGTTGTACATCATATTTTAATATTCGGTTAATTCAAAACGGAGTGTTACCCTATATTCATATTGCAAATCTTGATGGATACGTTTATTCAATTTATCTTATCAAAGCAGTTTACGGACACCAATAAATTACAGATGTTTGAAAATATATTAACTGATGAAATGTCAGTTTGTACATGATAATACTTTAAACTTTTCTGTTATTCAAAACGGAATGCTACCTTAGATGCCATAATACATATTGTAAATCTTGAAGAATAATATCAGCTAATTTATTTTAAAAACATATTTGAAAAACATTTGAAAAACATATTTAAAAACATATTTGAAGAAAATCAAGAATGATACGTAAACTTAAAGTTACATAAATATTCATCGATAATATATATTTATCATCACAGTGGAATTCAGACGTTATCACCCTATCTGTAAACATAAGAGAATAAGAAAAGGGAAAAAATCCAATCAACTAGACTGAAGAAAAGAAAGATTCGAGTTCTGCCATTTTATTTTGTATTCATAGAAATTGGTTTAAAGTCACGAAATTGAACTATTGATTTTATTCGAGGACTCCAAGGAAAAGTGCTTCTTCTTTTAGAATGTCATGCATATTCGAACCAGAGAATAACAGTTTACTAAGATTCTTTTTAAAAACAATTTGGATTAAATCACCTCGGAACAAAAATTGCATTTATTTTTCCACAGTGCTCACACAACACCGCATGTTTTATACTGAAAAAAGATCATGAAAGCAGTTTTAAGTTTTCTGAAAATCAAACATGAATCTCCAATGCAGTGCCTCGGTTACTTTTTTTGCACATATTGCACTATTTCATTCATTTATGCATGAGAACCAATTTAGTTCAATTTCATTTGTGTTGACTTAACTGATTTGGTCTAACAGTGTTCATTGATTGAATTTTAAATATTCATGTATTCATTCGGTCAAAAACTAGAGAAGACGACTGCACTGTTTGTTTTAATTTTCTTTATGCTGCCAACGAAATAATAGTTTAGTTCTCAATTTTTATGAAGGTCTCAGCATTTAATTATTCATTTTCTACAATGAATTTTAAATGGTGAAGTCTCAATTACATTGTTTAACCGAAAGAGGAGATGGTTTGTATCAAGTGGTTTCCTTAAGCTGCATCTAGAATGCAGAAATAAGTAAACTTCATATCGATGAAAAATTATGTAAATTAAGATGTAAAACTGTTCATCTTCTTTTGTTTGACGGCTGGAATATTTAAAATTTAAACGTTAGAGAAATACGTTCCACATAGTTAACAGAAAATATGATAAAAGTAAAAATATTTCATCATATGTCCAAGTAGGGTTATTTAAAAGATTTTGTGAGAACAGTTCTTTAATCTTAAGCAAAAACGCATGATTATATTATTTAAAACAACTAACACAATTAAAAAGCTATTAAAAAATTTTTTATTTATTAACAATACAAATATGAAAAGGTCGTCTGCTTATTTAAGAATCAAAACAATAGGAAATGTATCTTCTTTTTTTAAATCATTAGCTTCAAATATGTTAAAATGTTTGTATGTTTGTATGTATGTAAAACAATAACTTTTTCCCCCGGAGATCTGTTTCTAAAAAATCAATATGCATTTAAAAAGCAAAGAAACATTTACGACTTGATTCGTTTTTAATACGCTATTATATTAGTTTCACCTGCAATGTTTGTCCACCTACCTTTTTTTAAAAGTAAAAATAAATTAATAGTTTAAAAAAACTAAAAAACACGCTTTTAGAGTTAATCAAACTAAAAAGTAAAAATTAATTAATAGTTTAAAAATAAAACACGTTTTAGAGTTAATCAAACTAAAAGTAAAAATAAATTAATAGTTTAAAAACTAAAAAACCAGAGTTAATCAAACTAAAAAGTAAAAATAAATTAATAGTTTAAAAACTAAAAAACACGTCTTTTAGAGTTAATCAAACTAAAAAGTAAAAAATTAATTAATAGTTTAAAAAAATAAAAACACGCTTTTAGAGTTAATCAAACTAAAAGTAAAAAATAAATTAATAGTTTAAAAACTAAAAAAACACGTTTTTAGAGTTAATCAAACTAAAAAGTAAAAAATAAATCGTAATAGTTTAAAAAAATAAAAAACACGCTTTTTAGAGTTAATCAAACTAAAAGTAAAAAATGGTAATTAATAGTTTAAAAATAAAAAACACGCCGTTAGAGTGCCGCAAACTAAAAAAGTAAAAATCAAGTTTCATTGGCGAGAGTTAAAATCTAAAAAGTCTGTAAAAAAAATAATTATTAACATAAGAATAAAATGACTGACGAGAAAATGAATGTCACTGTTCTAAAAGCGTGGGGTTATATCAATCGTTATAATTTTTCACTAGTTTCATTCCTAAATGCAGAGTTAATTTTAAAAGGTCAAACAAAGCACCCCACGCTTTTTTAGAACGGGGACATTCATTTTCTCGTCAGTCATTTTATTCTGTTAACAATTATTTTTACTTTTTAGATTGATTAACTCTAAAAGCGTGTTTTTTAGTTTTTTAAACTATTAATTTATTATGGGATAGGGTTGTCAATACTGCGCCCAATAGTCATATTAGACCAGTATTTACGGTTTCAAGTGGATTGCGAACCACTACAAACACCCATGTCACCGAGCACCAGAGAGATGGTCACTCGGCCGACAGACCCAAGATTTAGTTGAGTTAGATGAAAATACCAACTTTAAATGCTTTATTTAAAACAGGCTGATTTGGCATGGCATTGCCTGGTGCAGTAATTGGGTTTTTAAAGTTTGTTGAAAAGAAGGAAGACACTCAGAAAAATTACATGGGATTACATTTCAGTAATGCTATGGAAGAAAAATCAGTCAAATATCTATCATAAATTTCAATCTATCAAAATAAATAAAAATCTAACATTAAATCATATAGTGATTTTTTTCCATTAAACAAGCTTAAAAGGGAATTATAAATCAATAACTGGAATAGAACACATAAATATCTATAATCAGATTTGCCATTCAAATTTATTTTCCTTAATCTACGACTTAAAAACCTAGTTTTGCGATATTTTGCATTCTAATTCAGTTTTACCGATATTATCAATAAGTAACCCTTCACATATATGGGGATCTGTAACCATATCGATAAACACAATTGACTGTGACACTAGGATGATGATATAACTTTCCACTTATTGAGATACCATTAAATTTACCATAGTAAGCATAATTGTTTCTCCAATAAGTGTGTAATATTTAAAAGTATGTAGTGTTACAACGTAATGTTTTACAAGTCGTAAAACATTGTTGCGTCTTACAATTCAGGCGATTAATATTTTCGTTTGTAATTATAATTAGCAGATTTTTAAAAAAATTCCTACTTTTATTAAAATTACAAAAATTTGTAACAATTGCTTTCGTGAAATCTGTATTAATTTTTATGAGACTTTATATATTTTCCTAAAAAGAAGTTTATAAAAGCTCATAATAATGATTTAACTGTAATTAAAATCATAAAAGCTGTGTTTGTAATTTTCATAATATTATTGCTATATTCAAATTCAGGATATGGTACTGATAACAAAATAAAACACGGAAAATAGCTAGGAAATTCAAAACTTCCTAAGATACACATAGAATGAAGATCTACATTGCACCTACATTTTTCTATCATAATTTAAAAGGCAAACATTCTGGTTGGCAAAGTAAACGACTGTAATCCAATCATTTGTCTGTAACTGACAGAAGATATTCATCCAACCAATCACGTGCCTTCTTTAATAATGCAGCGAGCTTTTAAATGTTGATTGTTTATAAAATACATAGAGTTCATATGAGCCAAACTGTTTACCGTTAACACTTCTTTTAAAAACCCTCAAAAATGTAAAAATATATATAATACAAAAAATTATATAATAAGATATATATATATATATTATAACAATATATTAAATAAAAAAGATTTTTTTAAAAATTCTTTTCGAACCAACCAACCGCTTAACGCCATTATATTGTATATCTACCTTTCATCCCCATTGGTTATAAGGTCGCCACAAAAAAATTTTTCCTCAGAATATTGAATTTTATTTCAATAGAAGGGTTGTAAAAATCAAACGATCCATTTATTGAATATCGCTTTCTATAGGTGAATAGAAAAGGCGAATGAGAACAAATAAATTCCTACTCAATTTCTTGAAAAGTTTTCTATATATGATTCGCCGTCTCTTAATGAAAACCCACATCCATTATAACGGTCCTTTATTTTCGATTGCTTTCGTTAAATGATCAAACTTTGGGAACGTTCAAATTAATGATTGGTTCACATGATTGAGGTCATTCAGAAGAATCTTTACGTTCTCTTTCATTACAAAATTAAAGATTTTTTTCAAATTTAAATTACTTTTCTAGTCATTCTTAATAGCAGTTAGATTTATGAAACATCATTATAATTTAAAAACTGAATAACGTAAATTAAACTTTGCGTTTTAATAAATTACTTTACAAATTGGTATAGTGAATGAAGTCATGTTAAAATTATAAATTGAAGATAAAAATAATGCTTGAGTGGGTCTTTAAATCTAAAAAAATATATCAAAGTACGTTATTTCTGTTATTTTCATTGAGTGGTGCCTAATTTTTTTTATTGATTTAGTTAAATAGAAATATTTCAA